>CM046448.1:96988952-97147044 GCA_025506515.1 Flaveria trinervia | reverse complement strand
CATTGTGGCATCGACATGATCACCATTCTCGTCGGGTGCTACATCATGGTTTGTAGCAAGTGGAGTCCCAGCCGCGAAAGCATTCTCCATGTCAAACCAACTACTAATATCTCCTACATACTTGGTCTGATGTAGGAAAATCCCTTTTCGTGTCTGATTCACCTGTAACCCTAGAAAGAATTCCATTTCTACCATGACACTCATTTCAAACTCAGCCTTCATTACTGCTTCAAACTCTTTACATAATTCTTCATTCTTGGAACCGAAGATTATATCATCGACATAGATTTGGACAAGCAGTAAATCTCCATCCTTTTCTTTGATGAACAGTGTGCAGTCAATGACACCTCTGCGAAAACCGTGTTTCATAAGGTGAGTCGAGAGTTTCTCATACTAGGCTCTGGGAGCTTGATGAATCCCATATAGAGCCTTGTTAAGTTTGTAAACTCTGTCCCGATGATATGGATCCTCAAATCCCTCGGGTTGACTAACGTACACTGTCTCTTAGATTTCACCATGAAGGAATGCACTCTTCACATCAAGGTGATAAACTTTAATCTTCATATATGAAGCATAGGTAAGGAAGATACGGATTGCTTCCATTCTTGCCACGGGTGCAAACACTTCATTGTATTCTATGCCCTCGACTTGTCGAAATCCTTGAACTACAAATCGAGCCTTGTTCCTGATGATTACTCCTTGATCATCTTTCTTGCATTTCAAAACCCATTTGGTGCCAATGACCTTATCACCTTTAGGTCTATCAACCAGAGTCCATACACCTAACTTCTTGAACTGAGGAAGTTCTTCTTGCATGGCACTCGCCCATGCCTTATCATTCAAGGCTTTGCTAATGTACTTTGGCTCAAACTGAGACACAAAGCAACGATATGCACCGTAGTGAAGGTATCCCTTTTCCATCACCGAGGCATAATCAGCTGAATAGAGCTAATTTCTTATCTGAACTTAGAGGCATCAACATCAGATACTTGTGGACTTATGGTAGTAGGAACCTGTTCCTCTTGGTTGTTCGGATAATTTTCCACAGCTTTTTCATCAGAGGAAAAATCACTATCTTCAAGTGCTCCCCCTTAGTTGTTAGTTGAATGACCTTGTGAATCGGATGATGTTGATTCTTGTGAAGGTGTGTTCAAGACATCATACATGATCTTGGTGGCTAACTCTTCTTCAGAAGTGGAGACTGGTATGTTGAAGGACTTGAAGAATCCATCATAGTCGAAAAAGAAGGCGGGTCCTTTTCCAGCAGGTGGTGTGGTATATCTCTGAACATCAACGTTACACCACACTTCTACTTGACCCGTTGAGTTGTTGTAAACTCTCTTGTTTGGTATGTTGTATCCTAGAATGATACCTTCATCAGCCTTCTCGCTGAATTTTCCCTCATGAGTCTTCTTCAGTAGAGTGCACGGAGCGCCAAATGGCTCGAGATACTCTAGATTAGGTTTACGTCATTGAAGTAACTCGTAACACGTCTTGCCATGGTGTTTAACTATCAGAACTCGATTCAACGTGTAACATGCATTTGCAACTGCCTCGTTCCAGAATTGGATAGGTAGTTTCGAGTCTGCAAGCATTGTTCGTGCTGTCTCTATCAAGCTACGATTTTTTCTTTCAGCGACACCATTCATCTGAGGAGTGTAGGCGGAGGTGAACTGGTGCACAATTCCCTTTTCCTTGTAGTAAGCCTCCATCCATTGGTTCTTGAACTCGGTTCCATTGTCTGAGTGCACTTGACGTACCTTCAACTTGTAAAGGGACTCCAGTGTAGTTACTAATTCTTTGAATGACTCAAATGTTTCTGATTTGGATTTTAGAAACATTACCAAGAGAATCTTGAGTAGTCATCAGTAACCACATAGCAGTACAAGTCGCCTGTGATGCTTCTTATAGTCACTGACCAAACAGATCCATGTGAAGAAGTTGAAGAGGAAGTTCGATGGAATGAACTTTCTTTTCCTTATAAGACTTCTTCGTTTGTTTGCCCTTTTTGCCGCAACACAGAAATCCGGAAGTTTGAAGTTTTTGACGTTAACTCATCTCACTAGATCATTCTGGATCAAGGGATTCATCTTTAGTGGATTAATGTGTCCCATTATCCTATTCCAGGAGTTGGAATCCCTCTCAGTAGCTTTTGACAAGAAGCACTGCAATTCACGATCTGTTGTGGAGGCCTTTGATAGGTCCAAGACATAAAGGTCATTATATCTTGAAGCTGACATTAGGACTTGGTCCTCCAGGATCACGTAGTCCTTTTTCAAGATGTAGCACTTCTTGTTGTTGAAGACTACTTTGAAACCTTTATCACATATTTAAGAAACAGAAAGCAAGTTATTTTGAAGTTGTTGGACATAGTTTACCTTGTCAAACTTCACTTTTTGATTTCCCACTTCCCCTTGAGCTGTGATATACCCACCTTTGTTTCCAGCAAATGAAACATGCCCTCCTTTGATTTGTTTAACGTTTGATAAGAGAGCCCTATTCCCTATCATGTGCCTAGATGCTCTGCTATCTACAAACCACGTATTGGTTTTAGCACTATAGCAAACACCCTGCACATTCATTTGAAAACATTAGTTCAGGTTAGGGACCCAAGCCTTCACTGGCTTAGGTTTCCTAGAGGCATCACACATCATAAACTCACCTATTAACCATTAGAGGGTGAGGGAAGCTCAGATGTCTTCATGTTTTTATTATCAGACAATGAGGTTGATTTTTCCTTCCATAAGCCAGCTTTGTGTAAGGCCTGTTTGTGATAAATAAACGACTGGCTAATGGGTTGAACTTAGTGTTCACTATCCCTTTTAGGAGGCGTCACTGAGTTCCTATTAAAAGAGCTAGGTTTTGATTCTGGAAGTTCAACTTTCCTCCTTGGTGTCTGATAATAAGGACAATGAGACGCAATGTGTGCATACTCTCCACAACTGTAGCACGATCTGCTTTCGACTTTACGATTTAACTGTTTTTGTGGAGATGTATTTGACACACGGGTGACCTTACTCTATTTGGGTTTTGACTCTTCTTGTTTAGATGTTTTGTCTGGTTTCATAATTTAATCGCTTTACCTTGTTTAACATCTTTTCCATTTTGTTTACCTGGACTTTGACATGATGCACGTGAGTGGTTAACATTACTTGTCTTTTTAGGTTCAGATTTGACTTTGGTTGATCCAGACTTTAAGTTAAATTTTTCAAACTCTTTTTCCAGATTAACACAAGGCATTTTACCTTTTGCCTTTGAAGTGGCCTCCTTTTGTTTAGTACCAGATTCATTTGATGTACATGAGGAATCTGGACCACTTACAAGAGGAGTTGACACCACATGATCCTTGATTGGATTGCTATTAATGGTTTGATTTTTGCATTCATCAAGGTCTCATGTGGTGTGGAACCACTTTATATCCCAGTCCCTCCACGGGGTTACGCTCTCTCACTAAGTGTTGGACAATATGAGATGAACTTGTCCAACTATGCAGTTTTTACTTTAAGGAATTAACTTCTACTTCTAAAACTACCTTTTGTTTCTTAGTGTCTTCTAGGGAGTTAAGATAGAACTTAATGTCATTTGATTGGTTAAAGGCTACAACTTTGGTTTCCCTAAGTTGTTTGTTCAACAGTTCTATCTTTTTCTTATAATTGTGCTCATTTTGTTTTAAGACTCTATTAGCTTTAGTGCATAGTTGTAAGTCCTTTACTAAGTTATCATTATGGTCTAATAACCTAGCAAATTTCATATCAATGCTTTCCCTAAATTTATTACATCAGAACAAGCATGATTATTGAAAAGTTGGTCAGTAGAACTTACCTGAGAAGGTTCTGATGAATCAGCCATTAAAGCAGAGTCTAGGTTTCTGGTATGGGGATTCTGACGTTGTTTCAATTTTCCCTTCTTTAGGCAGGTAGTTAACCACGGGTGCAGTCTCTTTAGAGTTGGACATTGCAAGCTCCATGCTATATCTCTTCACTAGCAGATTATCATCTATATCCTCCACACTAGTGATGTTGGATTCTCCCGGTGAGACAAACCGAAAGCTCCAGTCCTGTCCTTCATCATCATGAGCACTCAAGGCTTTAGGATCCTTGCTTGATGAAGTAGGACTGCTAGTGGGTTTATCCTGACAATTGAAGGAGGAGAAAGGATTTCCTATTGCCAGTCTTCTTGGGCTTCACACACTCCCGTTTGAGTGCCCCTTCTCACCACAGTTGAAACAAGTCACCTTGGTCTTATCGAAACCAAAGGTAGTAACCTTAGTTGCAACCAATTCTGTCTGGTCTTCTTGACAAACTTCTTAGCTTTCCGACAACACTTGCTAAGGCCACCATTATATCCATTCGTTCCAACTCTGTCTCGGCCACCTGCTCGGAATCCTCATCGGCCAGATGACAGTTCCCAATTTTACCAGCAATTAGTCCATCATAGGAGTGGACTATAGAAGCTAAAAGATCCATGTGTTCTTTAGCTACCTCAATGTCACATTACCAAAATTCTCAGTCTTCAGTTTTGCTGCATTGGCTTCAGGTACGATGTATTGGGTACCAGCGACCTGACGTTTCTGACCTGAGAGTGGATGCTTGGGAAGAACTAGCCGAGCTTTGATACAAAGCAGTCTATAGTGGTGCTCCAGATGCTTTGGCTTGAGGAGTCGCATTGTACAGTGCAGGATTCTGATCATAGGTAGAATTTGGGGCTCTATACTTCATCCTTTGCTCTCTCTTAGTTTCAGAATGTAGTCATTGATATCTAACTTCGTTAGCATACCATTCTGTCTGAGATTGGAGACAAAAGAAACCATTTCTCCGAAACCCATCTGCAAAGTTAGACACTTTGTCTTCCATTGACGTCGTTACTCCGTGAGTGTGCATCTCACTCATTCAATGGTAGAATCTATCGATAACATCATCCAGGCCTTTCTTTTCCCATTAAGGAGAAGTTATCAAACTCCTTCTTCAAAGCCTTAGCCTTTATAGCCTTGAGTGATGCATTTCCGTCGTACCTCTTCTCCAACGCATCCCATAACTTCTTTACTTGTGTATACTTCAAGAATTGATGGAAAATATCCTTTGGAACTGACTGTGTAAGCAAAGCGTAGACTTTCTGTTCGCATTGTGTTTGACTTTTTTGTCACCAATCATGCCACCCAGTGTAAGTTTAACACCATCAGCTCCTACTGGCATGTTATACCCCATCTCTATAGACTCCCATAGATTGGGATCTACTCCATTTAAGTAGATCTCGAAACGTTTCTTCCATTGTGGGTATTATCTAACGTGATTAGCTTAGGGGTTTTGTTGTGATTCCCCACTTCATTCTCCAGTAGCAGTAAATTTGAATACGTGAGTCTCTTCTGCTGTGTTATGCTGAGTATTGGTCTTCCATTTCAATTGTTAGGATCAGTGATCTACGTTTGATTGATTAGAGAGTATAGCAGCGGAAATCTAACAATGATTAGCCAATTCACAAGAACATAAAAGATATTCAAGGTAAGAACAAAACGTTATAGACAGAGAATTCTGCAAAGATATTTCATACAATATTCGCTTTTTGGTAACAGAATGTCACCCATACAATTAGGTCAACACTCTTATATAAGAGATGTGACGTTCTGCTGATGTCACTTGAAAGTGACATCTAACAGAATTTATTCAAACTACTGATAGTTACATAACTACTGAAGATGTCAAATAGCTGACATCTTCTTACAAAAATGCTAAGTGTTAACTATCATTAAACTACTGAAAAGAAACTACTGAAACTATAACAACTGAAGAACATGCTCTTCAGTTGTTTTACAATACTGAAACAAAAGAAAACTACTGAAAGTAAACATCATAACAACTGAAGAATGCTTCTTCAACTGTTGTACCAAACTCTGAGGCTCAGTACTTGTACTTGAACTTCAGCTGTTGTCATCAGCTGATGTCTTCAGATTTATACTTCAGCCGTTGAACTTCAGTACTTTGGTCTTCAGCTATTGAAGTCTTCAGTACTTTAGTCTTCAGCTGTTGAAGTCTTCAGTACTTAGTCTCCAGCTGTTGAAGTCTTCAGTACTTTAGTCTTCAGCTGTTGTCTTCAGAATTTGTCAAACACTGATCAAGTCTTCAACAGGTTTGTGATGTCTGTGGGACTTAGAGGTTTTTCTGATCAGGCTCATGGTTTTTTTGGTCAATAAACTCCCCCTGAACCAATACAGCCAAAACCTCTAAACTTATTAAAGTTGTCCCACTTATTATGGCAGAAGTATTGGTTTTTGTCTTCTAGATCAGCTCAGAAGTGACCCTTTTTAAGCACAGGCTGGGAATAAGTCTCAAAGATCTGTTTGGCATGGTATGAATGGGAACTCTGTCTTGGGGAACTGGACACAGAGTTGTTACCCTATTCATGAGTCTACTTCCCCATTATGAGTCTGATGACTCTCTTGTGTAGGCCTCAAGGAAGGTAATTGTTCCTCCATGGTCAGCTCTTCAGCACCTCCTTCAAAAAAGATTCAGGCCCATAGTACTCAGATAGGTTTTGGCCTGTTTCCCATTCTTTAGCTCCACAGTTGTTATTATTATAAGCAAATTCATCCGGGTGATTACCCTCTAGGACAATTGGAGTTCATTCTTTCTGACTTCCTCAAGCCTCTATATACTAACCCTTTTCACTATTTTATTTTCCAGCATCTTCTGTGGGTTAGATTAGCTTTATAGGCTTTCTTGAAGTCCTCTAGGATTTCCCAGGGTGATACTACAAAGACCAGTGAGATCACTTAATCTACAATTTTTTCACCTGGCAATGTATCTCTGGGTATGTTTTTCTTATCCTGTGAGACACCCTGGGATCAGGCCAAACTCACTCTTTCCTTTTGATATTGAAATGTATGCTTAAGAGTGTATAATCTGAGAGCTTGCTTTTTCATATTGATGATGAAGATGGGGCCGAAGCTTTGTCAACCCTCCTCAACAATCCTCCTCATGCTGTTTGTGAAGCTCTTCTTCTTCTAGCTTCACTTTAACAACTTTTCTTTGAGTTTCAGGAGTAATTGTTGAGGAGTGACTTGTGGCCTTCGGCACTGTATAACAGCTGAGAGTGGCAGGGCTATCTTCATCATCTTCTTCATCATCTTCTAGCCTCAATACCCTTTTCTTTTTCAGGGGGTAATCATCGGCTATTGGTTTTGAGGGTAAGGGAGTTGGTTTGGTGGGTTGTGTTTTGGGTGGTTTTGGTATGGGAATGTTGACAGGCTGTTCTAGCATTTTGGAGGTGGAGTGTGGCTTTTGATTGCTTGGCTAGTTCAGTCCTACTCCCAGCACCAGCTTCATTCAAAGCTTCAATAACTAATCCTTTAGTATAACTTCAAACGAACAGATCTTGGTGGTTATTGCCAAGATGTTGTCCCTGGACCAAGCCTTGATTTCCATCATTGATCTTCCAAGATATTTTGCTATAAACCTAATCATGATCTCCAGCCTTTCTCTTTCTAACACGTCATAACTTGCCCATCTATTTGGATTTCTTCAATCTCTAATCTTCTAATCTCAGAGTCAAGTTATCAGTGTCATGGCCTTGCCTAAACAACTGATCAATGATGTGATCCATTGATCTGCTGTGTTCGGCATCAGCCTCTTTTACCATCAGCTCCAAGGCTCTCTTTTTCATTTTTCTTTTCTTTGATTCTCCATGTCAGCTTCCTTTTCCTTCTCTTTTTCAGTCTCCACAGCCAACTCCTCTCCCTTTCCACTACTGGCTTCTGTTTCTTTCTCTTTCTTTTCCTCTCTGCACTCCTCTTTCTTTTTGCTTTCACTGACTGAATCTCCTCCTTTTTGGTTGCATTGGTTGCAAGGGTTTGATTTTCAGAAAGCTGTTTGCCCACAACTCCTCTATCACGGTTGTATTCTGAGGAAAGCCTCTCATCATGGTTTTGATCACTATATCAGTGATTATAGGTGTGATGAGAGGTAGGGAATTTGAAGGATAGCAGCTATTTGCTCAGGAGGGTTCTGTTTGAGAAAATAGTGCCAGAAGCAGAGGCAGGGGCTGAGTATTTGGGAGTGGCTCTGTGTTTGGGAGACCTTCAGATGAAGGTGCCATCTGTGAGGTTTTAGAGGCAGATGGTCTTTGATCCTCAGAAGTTTTGGCAAGCAGCTCTTTGAGTCTGCTCACCTCCTCTTCCAGGATGGTGTTTTGGGCTAATACATCGTAAAAGAAGCCCAGGTCATCATCAGTAGTTACTGAATCACCTGACCTCCTGATAGGATCAGGATGAACATGCACTGAGTGTAGCTCAGTTGTAGCATGTGCCCCTTTGTTGGAACTGGGGACTTCTGCCTAGGACTATGTCCTTCATTAGCAGTTGCCTCTGGTAAGGTCTTAGTGATGGTACAACTACATCCTGATCAATGCAGAAGCAGGATAAGTGGCAGCCTCACCAGAAGTTCCAATCTCCTTTTCTACACTAGGAGAAGGAACATTGTAACCCCTATGCTGTGGGTTATCAGATGCCACTTTGGTCCTCCCCCTCAATGGTAAAGGTATTCCCAGTTGTAATTGGTATCTGGGGAGGGGGTGAGGAGTGCAACTGAGTCAGCACTTGTGCAACAAGTAATGTAGGACTTTGGGGGGCGGTTGCATGTGGTGATTGGTAGAAGCAGATTGCACCCGGGGTGAATGGTGCGCTTCAATGGTAAACCTCTCAAGTGAGATAGGGTCCAACAGTGTAGGTTCTCCAATATTGGTTGCAACAGGATCCTGTGAGAGATACTTGTGCGGGTTGAGTCTGTGACACAACTGGGGGGGTAATACCAGTATGTGGTGTGTTTGTGGTACAGGGGCATCCTCAGCGGACTCATCTCCCTGAGTAGCTTTTTTGGCTTTTGGATTTGGGTTTGGTGGGGACTTTGGATCTGGATGGTGGGTTCCAGCTGCGTGGGTTTTCGCAGCTTGGCAGCCTGTTTCAGTGTTTGGTCAGAGTTGTGCCTGGAGTATACTTCAGGCAATACAGCGTTGCAGGGACTCCGAGGCCAACAAGTCCCTCAGCTTTCAGCTGATTCTTATTATGGCCATAATGAACCGAGGATATAATATCCAATGGTTAGAAATAGATTTTGAGGCCATATCCTTAAGTTCAAGAAAAATGTTTCAGAAAAGTTTAAGTCTTGTTGCTCAAGGATAGAGAATAATACCTGCTGCCACCTTGTAGACATTTGATCCCAAGAGGAAGTCTTAGGAGCCAAGCAAACATTTACCATGTGAAATATAAGACGTTCGGCATCATGGAAATGTTTCTTCAGTATGGTAGAGGCACAAAGGTTTCCCTGATATCCATGGTGGGCAAAGGATAAATCAGTTGTGCCCTTTGGATACCCAGCAGGAAAAGTGGCATCATCCAGGTTAAGGTTTGGCGAAGTATATCAGGAGTGATGACCACTTGATGGTTGTTGACGACTGACTGGAGAGACTCGGTGTTGTTCTCCCCAGTGGTGAGGGTGACGTTCTTCCAAAACTGGTGAAGGGATTCGACATGAATGATGGGATTGAGAAGGAAGACCGTTTTTAGGGTGACTGGACCATTAGATCAATAGTGTTATCGAACTTTGTCCAGAAAGGCGATTTGTGAGGTAGGAACACAGTTATGTCGTGGTTTGAGCTGCATGGTCGCCATTAATGAGAGAGAAGTTTTGGAGATATATGACGTTAGGTTTGAAGAAGATGAAGCTCTGAAGTATAAGGTATTGGATATTTATAGGGAAGGTTAGAAAAGACTAAAGGGTTTGGTGTTAGTCATCAGTAGTTTTAAACGACTGTTGACATGGTATTACCCTTTCAGAAGTTGAAACAGCTGAAGTCTTGGTTTTAGGCATCAGCAGTTATAAAACTACTGAAAACTATGGTTTTGACTTCAGATGGTTGAAAACAACAGATAACTTGGTATTAGTCATCAGTAGTTGTGAAACTACTAAAGACATGGTTTTGTCATCAGTTGTTGTAAACAGCTGATGACTAGGTTAGTCATCAGTAGTTGTGAAACTACTGAAGACATGGTTTTGTCATCAGTTGTTGTAAACAGCTGATGACTGGTGTTAGTCATCAGTAGTTGTGAAACTACTGAAGACATGGTTTTGTCATCAGTTGTTATAGGATGAAATAGCAGTTGTAGAAACAACTGAAGAGAAAGTACTCATCAGTAGTTTTCGTCAATTCATAGCCTTTCAGCTGTTTCATACTGTCCTCAACACTTACTCATCAGCCTTTTGCTGATTCAGTTGTTTCATAGGACATCAGTACTTATCTATTTTACTGACATCAGTAGTTACAACTACATCAGTAGTTGTAACTTTATCATTGTTGTAACAGAAGCATACTATATGGATATGGTCACTAATGATCATCAGTACTTATTTACTGAGATCATCAGTAGTTATCACTTATTCTAGCTGCAGCATACCAAGCCGTAACACTAGGTTTTGGAAAGTAGAACTATCCAAAGGCTTAGTAAAAATGTCTGCAAGCTCATCAGCACTAGGCACAAACTTAGGATCAATCAGACCTTTTTCAAAACGATCCCTAATAAAATGATGTCTGATCTCTATATTTTGGTCCTAGAGTGCTGGACTGGATTTTTGACAATACACAGAGCTGAAGCACTATCATTAATAATGGAGTCTTAGTCTCTGTAATGCCATAATCCAAAAGTGGTTCTGAAGCTAGAGTACCTGAGAAGTACAACTTGCAGCTGCAATGTACTCTGCTTCAGCAGTGGATGTAGCAACAGATGTTTGTTTCTTACTCTGCCAAGAAATCAAACAGTTGCCTAGGAATTGACATCCACCAGAAGTTGATTTTCTAGTTAACTTGCACCCTGCATAGTCACTATCTGAAAAAGCAACTAATTTGCAAGAGTGTCCAGTGGAATACCATAAACCTAGAGATTGTGTACCTTGCAAATATCTAAAGATCCTCTTGACTGCAATCAAATGACACTCTTTAGGAGCAGCCTGAAATCTAGCACAGACACAAGTAGCAAACATGATATCTGGTCTAGAAGCTGTTAAATATATCAAGGACCCAATCATACATCTCTAAAGTGTTTCATCAAAGCTTTACCTTTCTGATCTGCATCCAGTTGTGTGTGTGTTGCACATGGGAGTAGAACAGGGCTTACAATTTTGTAAATCAAACTTATTCAAAACACTTTTGTATATTTTGACTGATGAATAAAGGTTCCATTAGCCTTTTGTTTAATTTGCAAGCCTAGAAAGAACTATAATTCTCCCATTGCACTCATTTCAAACCTCTTTTTCATTAATTTGGTAAAATCATCACACAACTGGGGATCAGAGGATGCAAAAATAATATCATCAACATAATTTGAACAAGTAGCTTATGCTGATCCACCTTCTTAATAAACAAAGTTTTATCATGGAGCCTCTAGTGAAATTATTCTTAAGAAGAAAAGTGGAAAGTGTCTCATACCAGGCTCTAGGAGCTTGTTTCAACCCATAAAGAGCCTTATCAAGTTTATACACCCATTCAGGATGTTTATTATCCTCAAAACCTGGTGGTTGACACACATAACTAATTGCCATATAAAAATGCACTTTTGACATCCATTGAAAAACTTTAAGATGGTGGAATGCAGCATAGGCTAAGAACAATCTAATTGCCTCTAGTCTGGCTACAGGGGCAAAGGTTTCGTCATAATCAATACCTTCTTCTTGTGAAAACCCCTATACAACCAGTCTAGCCTTGTTCTTAACAATAAGCTTATTTTCATGAGTTTTATTCCTAAACACCCATTTAGTGCCTATTGCACACTTACCTGGGGGAAGAGGAACCAGTTCCCACACTTGCTGTTTCTTGAACTGAAGTAGCTCAAGCTGCATGGCTTCAACCCATCCATTGTCTCTCAAAGCAACATGATAGTTCTTTGGCTCTAGCTGACTAATGAAGAGAGCACAGAAGTAGAAGTTAGATAATTGACTTCTTGTTGAAACTCCAGCATTGATATCACCAATAAGTTGAGACATTGGGTGATTCTTCAGTTCTTGATAAACAATGATATCTGTGCAAGTGTTTGTAGAACCTTCAGCAGCAGCAGATGTTGATGCAGACTCTTGAAACCAAGAATTTGATGGTAACTCAAAAGTTGTAGAGGAATCAGAAATCTCATCAGCATTTGTTGTGGATGGAACTGCTGAACCTACAGGAACATCAAGTTTAGCAGACTCAGGCAGTTGGTCACTAAACTTGAATAGGTGAGTACTGATATTAGCGTCATCATCATCAATACCACCAGGTGGAAGACATGCTGCAGAAGATGATTTAGACACGTGATCTACAACAGCTGGAGATTGATAAGGAACATATTGCAGTATGTCCAAATCAAACAACTCCACAGGGTTTTGTGGAATCTTGTCCATTGGAGATTCATTAACTTCACATGCAAAGTCTCTTCAACTATCTTTGTTCTGCAGTTGAAGACTCTGTATGCCTTGCAAGTAGATGAATAGCCAACAAAATACCCTGCATCCACCTTAGGATCAAATTTTTGGAGTTGATCCTTTGTGTTGAGAATAAAACAAGGACACCCAAATGCTTTGAAAAATGAAATTAGAGGAGCCAAGTGATGTAGAACTTCATATGGAGTCTTCATCAACCTCTGATTTACTAAGGCTCTATTCTGCACATAGCAAGCTGTGTTAACAGCTTCAGCCCCAAAGGTCAGTGGCAAACCAGAGTCAGCCAACATGGACCTTGCAGCTTCAATTAGGGTCCTGTTCTTTCTCTCCACTACTCCATTTTGTTCTGGAGTCCTTGGGATGCTAAACTGCCTTTTGATTCCCTTTGAAAGATAAAATTCATCAAGTGTATGGTTTCTGAATTCAGTTCCATTGTGACTCCTTATACACTTGACTGAAAGGAATACTGCTTCTCAACATACAACACAAAGTTGATAATCTTCTGAGCAACCTCATCCTTTGAATGTAGAAAGAAAGTACATACAAATCTGGAGTAATCATCCACAATTACCAGGACAGTATTTCTTCTTTGCCATGCTCATCACTCTCACAGGACCAAATAGATCCATATGTAGTAATTGCAAGCAGGCAGTGGACTTAGGCTCTTCAATAGGAGGGAATGAGACTTTGTGTTGTTTTCCTTTTAAACAAGCAGTGCAGGTTTCATCACAGTGGAACTCCTTTATTGGTAAACCTCTCACTAACATATTGTGGATCAGCTGATTCATGTTTTTGAAATTAACATGACCCAGCCTTCTGTGCCACAATTTAGATTCTTGAGGAGAGGCTTTGGAAAATAGGCAAGGATGGCCTCTGAGATCTATTTTCTTGGAAAGATCTAAGGCATACACTCTTCCTGTCCTGTTGGCTCTCAGGAGAGTGTGATCATCCAACACCTTATCAATCAAATTCAGAACTTTGGATGACAGAATCCTACAGTTCTGACTGGTGAAAAGAGCAACATGGCCTTTATCACACATTTGACTGACACTCAAGAGATTGTACTTGAGATTTTCCACATGATTACATCATCAAACTTTATTTCTCCATTGGAGACAAAGCCTTTTACAATGATGTAACCCTTAGCATCATTGCCAAAAGTAACAAACCCCTTCTTTCCTTGAGAGTAGTCATGAAGAAGAGAGCTGTTCCCTGTCATATGCATAGATCCCCCACTGTCTACATACCAGATGCTACTTTGGCATGTTGAAGAACCCTGCAATCATAAACAATCAGTTAGTTTTTGAGACCCAAACCTTTTGGTTTTGGGTTTGTTCATATCAACAGATGGTAAACTAACAGACTTGTTATGAATAACAGCCTGAGGGGATGAAGATGGTGAAGAAGAAGATCCTTTGGCATGGATTTTCTCCTCTGTGGTTTCAACACAGGAGCATCTAATTGGTTAACTCCCCCCAATAGATGTTGAACCATCCTAACAAGTTTTGTTTGATTTTGTGATAAAGCCTTCAGCTCATCAGACACAATAGTGCTTGAGTTTGATGGGTTCCTGTGTTGTACCATCTCTCTTTGAGCAACCTCAGCTGTTGCCTATTTAACCCCTTTCTTTTTGGATTTATTTTTGGATTTTTGGGTCACAGGTTTTGATGTTGCTGGTACAAATTTGATTTCAAACTCAGTTTTCATTTTATCCATGTGCTCTTTAATGTTTTCATTATGTTTGAATTTGGAGCCCTTTTTATACCAGCAATCATCAGTAAGATGATTGAATAAGCCACATATTTCACATGGCTTTTTCTTCATCTTAAGTTGATCATCTACTAAAGAAGATGAAACTACTAAAGACTTGTTCTTCAGTAGTTTGCTATCAGTACTAGCAGTTTTCTTCCCTTTAGTACCTGCTTTCCTAATATCTTCTTCAATAGTTTTCCCACCCTTTCTACTAGCATCTTTCTTCCCTTTAGTACATGCAGTAGTTTGGGCTTGTTCCCCAGGTGTTATGACATTCTTTTTAGTACTTTCAGTACTTTGTGAAATATCACCTGGAGTGATCAACTTAGTGATCATGTGAGTGTCAGCAGTTGAACCATCAACATCAGCTGATAGGTTCTGAGAGGACTTAATGCTGACTTCTACTTTTGATGGTGCTGTATCAGAAAGTAGATCACATGATGAAAAGGATTGGTTATTGCTTTCACCATCAGATTCTACCTCTGCTCTGGGAGTAAAATCTGTAGGAGGAGCAGTGTGATTATAACCAATTCCAAACTTCACATTGGAAGTAGATTGCTTACTAAGAAGCATTTCAAAACCCTTGCAAGAATTTACCCATCGATCACACTCTACCTGGGTAGTTGCAAGTGTTTCTTTGAAGTCTCTGTACTTCTCTAGAAGTATCTCTTCCCTAGCCTTATCATCAGTGATTTGGCATTTAAGTTTGTAAATCTCATCATTCTTATCATTAAGCACAGACTCAAATTCAGCTTTGCTTTTGGAAATTGTTTGTTCTAGCTCAATGTTCTTGTTAATTAAAGCTACATTTGCTTCTCTAATAGATGCAAATGCGACTATGCATGTTTCAGAACATAGTTTGGCTTTTGCCTCAGAGGATACCTGTGATACCTGTGGTGTAGAGTCATTACTGTAACACCCGATCTTTCATTTATTTAAATAAAGAGAGAATAAAGTGAAGAAAAAGAGAAAAAGATATTTTTACCCAAGTTGAAGGGTGAAAAGTGCCAAAAGGACAAAAATGGGTTGAAAAGTTGGTGTAAAGTGGGCATGGCCACCCACTACTTTCCCACAGCTCTCAATTCAGCAGAATTCTAGAGAGAGAAAGTGTAGAATTCGGATTTTGGAAGAAACAGGGCTGAAGAAGTGAATTCAAGGTAAGAAACCCGAAATTTTAAGTGTTTGAAGCTGGCCTTATCTCGTTTGTGTGCTTATATGTGTTTGCCTGTGTTCGGGGTGTGATTTAGTGAGTTTTTAGGCGGTTGAACTCAAATTCAGACGAGTTGGAAGAAGTCCTACTCAAGAGCTGTTAAGGTGAGTTCTAGAACCCCTCATTTACATGTTTTCAAACGATTTGGGGCTGGAAATACAAATCTATATGTTTTACTAATCTGGGTCTCGGACCCGTATGTTTTCATGCGTGTTTGACCATGTTATGATGTTATGTGTGTTCATGTTCTTGTTATATGTTGAATCCGAGGGCTTAGAAGGTAAGATCTAAGCTTTGAACAAGAATATAGTGGTTTTAGTATGATTTTGCAGTTTCAGTTCCGATTGGGTTAAGTTCAAAATTTGCCTAAGTGTTAGAAACCAATGCGGATGAGTAATAGTCAATGCGGGTGAGCATTTGACCAAGTCCGGACCAATGCGGATGGGAAGAGTCAATGCGGATGAGCATTTGACTAAGTCTGAACAAATGCGGCGACCCAATGCAAATGACTGTACCAATGCGGACGATCATTTGGCTAAGTATAGCCAATGCGGATGAACAAAGTAATTCATGCGGATGAACAGTAACCAATGCGGATGAACAACAACAAATGCGGATGAACAACAGCAAATGCGGATGAGCATTTTGCCTAAGTGTTGGCAAATGCGGATGAGTATTAGACAAATGCGGATGAACAGTAACCAATGCAGATGAACAACAGCAAATGCGGATGAGCATTTTGCCTAAGTGTTGGCAAATGCGGATGAGTATTAGACAAATGCGGATGAACAGTAACCAATGCGGTTGAACAACAACAAATGCGGATGAGCATTTTGCCTAAATGTTGGCAAATGCGGATGAGTATTAGACAATGCGGATGAACAGTAACCAATGCGGATGAACACTTAGAATAATTTCAGGTTTTGAAGGAAAGTGGAAATGTAGGCCTTGACTTGGGAGGTTCCCGAGGGTTATGTAAGTTGATTTTTGAGGTCATAGATGTTATGTTGGACATGATGATGATGATGTTGCATGTTTATGCATGATATATGTTATGTATGTATGATGCCCTGCATGATGATGTATGTATGATATGTTTATGTTCCCGATATTGATGTATGCTTATCTTTCCCGTGGCTTTACGTATGAATGAATGAATGAATGAACGTAATGGAAGTATTATGTAACGTAAAATGGAAGATAATGAAAGAGGAACATAATGAATGAAAGAATGAATGCATGCATTAATGAAAGAACGTAACGAAAGACTTGCAAGCAAATGTGTGGAGGTGCACACCTTAGTGGGTGTTAGCTCAACCATGTGCGGGTTAGCTACCTCGAAGGATGCACAGTGGGGTCCAATCCTTGTGATTGACCAGATGTATGGGATCTGCGGCTCACCTCGGGTGACTGAGCCAGCATGAGTGCACAACGTTGGGGAAAATATAAGACCTCGGGCTCAGCACCAGCATGAGTGCACAATGTTGGGGTGTAGCATATGGCACTGATCCAGATGAAAGTAAAGTAATAAGTGATGTGTGTACTTACCTCGGGTGACTGGGTCAGCATGAGTGCACAACGTTGGGGCAAATGTAAGACCTCGGACCCAGCACCAGCATGAGTGCACACCGTTGGGTTAAGTACATGTCATCGAATGAAAGAATGAATGAAAGATGAAAGCACGTATGTAATGAACGTATGAATACGTTAATGAGTGATAAGAATGTAACATGCTAACAATGAGAATGAAATATATGAGAATGTTAATGAAGGTAAAGTTCATATCTTTTGTGTATACGTATAATGCATGCACACACGAAAGTAATGTAAGGTTTAACGAAAGAAAAGTATGTTTTGAATAAAACTAGAATTCACTCAGCAACGCTGACTTTTATGTGTTTCCAGTTGGCAGGTAAGGTTGCTGAGGATGGCACGGGCGACTACTCAGCTCTTTTGGGATGGCATTCTTTTGATTAATGTTTTTGCATTGTAATGCGAACAAGCTATTTTGTAATGAATGATGTATTAACTTGCAAAAGAATTTACATGGAAATGAAAGTTTGTTTTAGTTTTCCGCTGCGATTTAGTAAATACAAATGTAATTATACATTTTATGTGCGATGAGAACCCCGCTGTATGCGTCCCAGGAACGGGGCCTTACAAGTTGGTATCAGAGCCAAAGTTTGAGTGAAATGGGTAAATTTTCAAAATAAACCTAATCTTAAATTGAGAATGGGACGGAAAGGGAATGGGATGCCAATTTGAGTAGCTGCGTGCCATCAGGTATTTTTGTAAAGTTAACCGGTTTTATGTGCGCATGGTATGTGTTATGTGTTGTACGTAGAATTAAATACTGATGTAGTCAGGACGGTAATGCTCGGGGTATGAAGAGTGAAGTAAGTGGCTAATCACAACTGGCCACTGTAATTAGGGACTTACTATACTTAACATAAACTGAGTTGTTCCCTTGAATGACCGTGTTAGTGTTTAAATCTGTCAGTGTGTGTGAGATGGCCGGCGGAAGATCCTCAAAAGCTTCACGGGGTGGAGGTCCCGGTACTGAACCGCGACCCAAGAGAGGAAGACCCAGAGTTGAGAAGGTAGTTCCGGAAGAACCAGAGACCCCTCACCCGGAGGGAGTCGACGAAAGTGCTAACTTAAGAGCCTCAGTAAAGTAGGCTGTGGTTGAGGAGTGCACCAGGTCATGCAGACGATTCTACCGTCTGTGGTGACTGAAGTTATTAAGGCGGTCCGAGAAGGAGAAAGACAAGAGAAGAATAGGTCCTCGGGAGGACAGGAACGACCGGAGCCGGAAGCGGTTCCATCTGATAACGACGAGGAGGAGGAAGAGCCTGTGAATGAAGCGGCATGAGGCTGTAATTACGGGGCATTCATGAGGTGCAAGCCCCCAACCTTTGATGGAACGACACTGCTGTTGCGGCTCACTGGTGGTGAGAGAGATGGAGGCGGTTCTTGAAATCAGCGAGTGCCGTGAGGATCAGAAGGTGACATTCGCGACCCATTCTTTTGTTGACTCAGCTTTATGTTGGTAGGACAATATCGTCCAAGCTGAGGGCAGTCGGGCGATTGGGCGATGAAGTGGTCTGAGTTGAAGAGGTTGGTTATTGAGGAGTTCTGTCCTCATCGTGAAATGGATAAGGTGGAGAGGGAGTTCCTGCAGCTGGAGGCGGGAACTATGACACATCAGGGGTATACGATGAAATTCAATGAGATGGCACATTTGGTGCCAGATCAGGTGACTCCTCTGTCGTGAAAGATTAAGAGGTACATCCAAGGCCTGCCAGCTGATATTCGCAGGCACATGATTGCTGCTAGACCGAGCACGTTCAGGTCGGCAGTGGACTTGGCGGGAAGATTGTATGGTGAAAGGGTGGTAGAGGTGGTGACTGATGGTGGCAGGAGGAGTGGTGGTGATCGAAGCTGGGGTAGGAAGAGGTTTGGTCGGGGTGGTGCCTCGACAAGTAACAAGAAGGCGCATATGGGTGACCGACGGGTAGCCACACCGGGTACGGGATCAAGAAGGTGTGGCAAATGCGGAAGAGAGCACGGGGGTGAATGTAGATGGGGGTCGGATGTTTGTTTCAAGTGTGGGAAGCCTGGTCATATGGCTAGAGACTGCAGGGGTATGAGGTGTTTCAATGCGGGGAAAATGGTCATATGGGTAAGGATTGCAAGAAGCCAAGAGCAGAGAGTTCCGGGGTGAAGAAGACGGGGAGTGAAGGGCAGAGGGCGAGCGCCAGGGCATTCACTATGACACAGGAGGAGGCCAGGACAGATCCCGATGTTGTGTCCGGTACGTTTCTAGTGAACCAAAATTTAGCTTCTGTGTTATTTGATTCGGGTGCCAGCAAAAGTTTTATGTCTACTGCTTTTCGTGCTAAGCTACCTGTTAGTAGTAGACGTGTGGATGTGCCCTTTGATGTAGAAACTGCCATAGGTAAGTCTATTAGGATTTCCGAAATGGTAGAGAATTGTGAAGTGGAGTTAGAAGGTCGTAAGTTTCCTGCCAAACCGTTTATGATGACCTTGAGTGGTTTTGATTTAGTTCTTGGAATGGATGGTTAGCGGACTTCGAGGCGAATATTGTGTGCCGCAAGAAAATGATTCGTCTGACAGCGCCTGATAGAAGTCCGGTAACGGTATATGGAGATAGGGTCACGACAATCCCGAAGGTGATCTCGATGGCAGTGGCGGGAAAGTGTATGAGGCGTGGGTGTAGTGCCTTTTTGGCCTATGTAAAGGATGTGGATACGCTAGCACCACAACTATCTAGCGTTCCAGTTGTGTGTGACTTTCCGGACGTGTTTCCAGAAGATTTACCGGGAGTGCCACCTGACCGTGAGATCGAGTTTCAGATTGACCTGGTACCGGGTGCCCAACCTGTTGCCAAGGCACCGTATCGGTTGGCTCCGACGGAGATGAAAGAGTTGATGGAGCAATTACAAGAGCTGCTGGATAAGGGGTTCATTCGACCGAGTATCTCTCCTTGGGGTGCTCCGGTTCTGTTCGTAAAGAAGAAAGACGGTAGCATGAGAATGTGTATCAACTACCGTGAGCTAAACAAGTTGACAGTGAAGAACCGATACCCCTTACTGAGAATAGATGATTTGTTCGATCAGCTTCAGGTGCCAGTTGGTTTTCAAGAATAGATCTTCGGTCGGGCTATCATCAGTTGAAGGTAAAGGAACAAGATATCCCTAAAACAGCTTTCCGCACGCGCTATGGTCATTATGAGTTTCTTGTCATGTCCTTTGGTTTGACCAACGCGCCAGCTGCTTTTATGGATCTGATGAACCGTGTGTGTCGGCCTATGTTGGATAAATCAATGATTGTGTTTATTGATGATATCCTGATTTATTCGAAGAGCGAGATTGAGCATGCCGGTCACGTTCGTGAAGTACTGGAGACGTTGAGGAGGGAGAAATTGTATGCTAAGTTCTCTAAATGCGCGTTCTGGTTACGCGAGGTGCAATTTTTGGGTCATGTGGTGAATCCTGACGGGATAATGGTGGACCCGGCGAAAGTGGAGGCGGTTATGCAATGGAAGTCACCAGAGACGCCAACCGAGATCTGTAGCTTCTTGGGTTTGGCGGGCTACTATAGAAGATTCATCCAAGACTTCTCGAAGATTGCTTATCCACTAACTAAGTTGACCCGAAGGATGTGAAGTTTGTATGGGGTCAAGCTCAAGAGAAGGCGTTCGAAGAGCTGAAGGCAAGACTGACTCAAGCTCCTATTTTGTCACTACCCGAAGGAAGTGAAGAGTTGGTGGTTTATTCCGATGCTTCCTACTCGGGGTTGGGGTGCGTGTTAATGCAAAGGGGGAAAGTTATAGCTTATGCATCCCGACAGCTGAAGGTTCATGAGGCCAATTATCCTACTCACGATTTGGAGCTAGCAGCCGTGGTCTTTGCTTTAAAAATCTGGAGGCACTATCTTTATGGAACCAAGTGTACCATTTACACCGACCACAGAGCTTGAAGTACTTCTTCGAGCAAAAAGATCTGAATATGAGGCAGCGACGGTGGTTGGAGCTTATAAAGGATTATGACTGCGAGATTCACTATCATCCGGGCAAAGCCAATGTGGTGGCTGACGCCCTTAGTTGAAAGGAGAGACCCGAGCCGATTCGGGTGAAAGCCTATCAACTAATCATGACCTCCGATGTAATGAAGCAAGTCAAAGAGTTTCAAGATGAGGCACTGAAAGAAGATCGTCTTAACTCCGAAAGAATGAGAGGTCTGGTTGAGGATTGGGTGAGAATACGCTGGGTGTTAAAACCCGATTTGGGCGAGTGTGGATTCCTCGTTTCGGGGATCTACAGGCAAGAATCATGGATGAGGCCCATAAGACTCGATACTCCATTCATCCAGGTGCCACAAAAATGTACCAAGACATAAGAAAGATTATTGGTGGTCGGTATGAAGCGTGACGTGGTGGGGTATGTAAGTAGATGTCTCACTTGCTTACAGGTGAAAGCTGAGCATCAAAAGCCGTATGGGAAGATCCAACCTCTAGACATACCGGAGTGGAAGTGGGAGCATATCACCATGGATTTCATTACAAAGCTGCCGCGTACTCCAAAAGGGTATGATACCATATGGGTGATTGTTGATCGTCTGACAAATAGTGCTCACTTCCTGCCGATCCGTGAGACATATTCGTCTGAAAGGTTGGCTGACCTATTCGTCAAGGAAATTGTAACTCATCATGGTGTGCCGGTGTCTATTATATCTGATCGTGACACTCGGTTTACATCCAAATTTTGGAAGAAATTTCATGATGCCATGGGGACGAGGTTACATATCAGCACGGCTTATCATCCCCAAACTGATGGTCAGTCTGAGAGGACCATTCAGACAATAGAAGACATGTTGCGGGCATGTGTGATTGATGTTGGAGGAAGTTGGGATGACCACCTACCGTTACTCGAATTCTCATACAACAATAGCTATCATGCTAGCATTGGAATGCCACCATATGAGATGCTATACGGGAGGAGATGCAGAACACCCGTTTGTTGGGGTGATATTGGTCAGAAAGAATTAGGGAGCGTCGAGGTGATTGAAGCTACGACCGAAAAGCTCGAAAAGATCAAGGCCTTCATGAAGGCAGCCAAAGATAGACAGAAGTCGTATGCCAATAAACGACGTAGACCTATTGAGTTCCAGGTGGGTGACCGGGTTATGTTGAAGGTCTCGTCGTGGAAAGGTATTATAAGATTCAGAAAGAGGGGCAAGTTGAGCCCCAGGTATATAGGCCCTTTCCGAATCACTGCTAGAGTAGGAGAGGTGGCCTATAAATTGGAACTGCCAGATGAGTTAAGTGGAATTCACCCAACATTCCATGTATCTCAGTTAAGAAGTGTTTGGTGGATGAAGATATGATTGTTCCACTGGAAGACATCGCGGTAGACGAACGGCTCAACTATGTAGAGTAACCAGTGGCGATCATTGACCGAAAAGAAAAGAGATTGAGAAATAAGGTGGTTCCTCTTGTGTGTGTACAATGGAAGCATAGGAAGGGATCCGAGTCAACGTGGGAGACTGAAGATGAGATGAGACAGCATTATCCACGTTTGTTTGAGGAATAACAGGTTTGGGGACGAAACCTATTTAAGGGGGGTGGACTTGTAACACCCGGATCTTTCATTTATTAAATAAAGAGAGAATAAAGTGAAGAAAAAGGGGGAAAATATATTTTTACCCAAGTTGAAGGGTAAAAAGTGCCAAAAGGACAAAAGGGGTTGAAAAGTTGGTGTAAAGTGGGCATGGCCGCCCACTACTTTCCCACAACTCTCAATTCAGCAGAATTCTAGAGAGAGAAAGTGCAGAATTCGGATTTTGGAAGAAACAGGGCTGAAGAAGTGAATTCAAGGTAAGAAACCCAAAATTTTAAGTGTTTGAAGCTGGCCTTATCTCGTTTGTGTGCTTATATGTGTTTGCCTGTGTTTGGGTGTGTGATTTAGTGAGTTTTTAGGCGGTTGAACTCAAATTCAGATGAGTTGGAAGAAGTCCTGCTCAAGAGCTGTTAAGGTGAGTTCTAGAACCCCTCAATTACATGTTTTCAAACGATTTTGGGGCTGGAAATACAAATCTATATGTTTTACTAATCTGGGTCTCGGACCCGTATGTTTTCATGCGTGTTTGACCATGTTATGATGTTATGTGTGTTCATGTTCTTGTTATATGTTGAATCCGAGGGCTTAGAAGGTAAGATCTAAGCTTTGAACATGAAAATAGTGGTTTTAGTATGATTCTGCAGTTTCAGTTCTGATTGGGTTAAGTTCAAAATTTGCCTAAGTGTTAGAAACCAATGCGGATGAGTAATAGTCAATGCGGGTGAGCATTTGACCAAGTCCGGACCATGCGGATGGGAAGAGTCAATGCGGATGAGCATTTGACTAAGTCTGGACAAATGCGGCGACCCAATGCGGATGACTGTACCAATGCGGACGAGCATTTGGCTAAGTATAGCCAATGCGGATGAACAAAGTATGTCAATGCGGATGACAGTAACCAATGTGGATGAACAACAGCAAATGCGGATGAACACAGCAAATGCGGATGAACAACAGCAAATGCGGATGAGCATTTTGCCTAAGTGTTGGCAATGCGGATGAGTATTAGACAAATGCGGATGAACAGTAACCAATGCGGATGAACAACATCAAATGCGGATGAGCATTTTGCCTAAGTGTTGGCAAATGCGGATGAGTATTAGACAAATGCGGATGAACAGTAACCAATGCGGATGAACAGTAACCATGCGGATGAAAAACAGCAAATGCGGATGAGCATTTTGCCTAAGTGTTGCTAATGCGGATGACATTTTGCCTAAGTGTTGGCAAATGCGGATGAGTATTAGACAAATGCGGATGAACAATAACCAATGCGGATGAACACTTAGAATAATTTCAGGTTTTGAAGGAAAGTGGAAATGTAGGCCTTGACTTGGGAGGTTCCCGAGGTTATGTAAGTTGACTTTTGAGGTCATAGATGTTATGTTGGACATGATGATGATGATGTTGAAGGGTTTGCAAGAACACAAAATCCATGTTTAACCATTTAAACTTTCAGAAAACGCAGCGGACATATATATAGCTTTAAAACCAATTTATAAGCTGAATATTTCATGTTCTTAGTGTCCATTCAATTGTAGAAAAGCAAACCAAACATAAGGATCATGTATGTGAATGAAACAAGCTATGAACATACAAAATCGTACATAAAATCACAGCTAGAACAAGCTGTGACAACTACCTTGTTCCAGCAGCAAATGTCGACCAAAATGGGGTTTTTGATGCTTGTTCTTTTGGCCAAGACTCCAATGGAGGACTCCTCAAGCTAGTATACCCCAAGCTTGATGGCAACACCCTTTCTTGTTAGGTAGAATCACCCAAAAATCGGCTTCAAAACTCTTCCTTTTTCTTGTTAGAACCGTGAGGTTGAGAGAGAGAGAGAGATTTCATCCTATTGCATGTAAATTGTGTGGTACTCTCTTGTGGAGTGTTCAAGACAAGAATTAAGTGTGTGTGGGTGTCCAAAGCAAGTTTGGTCCAATGGGGAACCAAGGGAGGGCGGCCGAAATTTTGGTTTTAAAAACCCTTTAATTTGATTATCACACATTAACATGTCTTGTGAACTAGACATATAATAAATTGTATGTACATATATATATATGTATTTACATACTTATACAATTAACCATTTAATTTATAAGTTGTAATTCCCACTATTATTTGATGTCATTTAACTAATTTAAACAACACTTCAAATAATATTGTTTGAACAAATTATCCTAATAAGTTGTTCCCACTCACATGCAACTTATTTAGAAAACCCATTTTCTAAATTGGTGTAAATATTTAATTGCATGATCACATCATCAATTAAATATTTAATTGGTGTTTGCCAAACTTGTTATTGGGTATAACCCGACTTGGATCATAACGTACTAACCACATCAATATTCTAAGTGTCTTGGGCACACAGAATCCAACAATCTCCCACTTGCCCAAGATTCATAGAAGATTGATGTAAGCAGTAAATACCACCTAACAACGGTTCACTACCCTTAATACGCATGACTTGTAGCCATTCAATAACATCATCCCTTTCAAGTACCCTACTTGAAATGATCTAGGTGAATCAAACATCTATCCTTTTGTTTCAGATGTCATGTTAAATTCAAGAACACAGAATGATCATTTCTTGTTGATTTAACTTATCAGGCCTTAGACATCTAACTCTCAACGAATAAGAGGAACAAATTCCATCTTGACTACATATGTTTCTCACAGACACCTCGTGTCATACCTGAATATACCCTTATGTACTGTCCATTATTTCAGGATAGTGAAGAAGAAGCTCAAGGTGTAACACTTGGTGAATATCAAAACCCAATATGTATCTCAGGTCGGAGGATACCAAATGATATTCGCCTTTACTCAAAATTACTTATGATCAATCAATAAGATTCCATGCAGTAAAATTTGAGATGCGGGTTAGTCCAATATTGTATCCCACAAATATCTATGAACTTTGGTAGCAACCCATTGCTCTATATTCATCCTTATGAATATCAACCAATCCAAGTTCATAATAGTCTTACCTTCAAACTTGCTCCCACAAGTATGAACGACTACGGACATTTAGAGTAAACATTTTACTCATGGATTAAACATGCTAAAATGGAATATTATTTGAAACATTATAACCAAATAACTTTATTCAAATAATAGAAAGTTCCACATATCCAAATACAAAATTTACAGATCAAATCCAATCACTAGAATATCGAAGTCCCATGGCACAAGTATGACCTTCATGCTTTGCCTTTTCAAGGAGCTTCGTGAGAGGATCCGCAACGTTTTGATCGTGTGAACTTTGCGAATACATATCTTTCCCTTTTCAACTTCATCTCGTATGTAGTTGAATCTCCGCTCAATGTGCCTAGTCTTTTGATGAGCACGAGGTTCCTTGATTTGAGCAATCGCACCCTCATTGTCACAAAAGATCTCTAGGGGTTCCTGAATGGTAGGGACAACCCCCAGATCGGCAATGAATTTCTTCAACCATGCAGCTTCTTGAGCTGCCAATGAGGCGGCGACATATTCTGATTCTGTAGTTGATAGAGCCACCACATCCTGTTTGGAGCTCTTCCAAGAGACAGCTCCTCCATTCAGAATGAAAATGTATCCCGATTGAGACCGTGAATCATCACGATCGGTTTGGAAACTCGCATCCGTGTAACCTTTTACAACGAGTTCCTCGTCACCAGATCCATAGATTAGGAACATATCTCTTGTCCTCCTTAGGTACTTAAGTATGTTCTTAACAGCCATCCAATGACTGTTTCCAGGATTCTGCTGGTAACGGCTTGTCATGCTTAAGGCGCATGACACGTCCGGTCAGTGCATATCATTGCATACATGATGGATCCTATAGCAGATGCGTATGGGATTGCCTTCATTTTATCTTGCTCTTCCTTTGAGCTTGGACATTGAGCCGTACTCAATATCGTTCCTCTTTGAATAGGTACGGTACCTTTCTTAGAATTCTCCATCTTGAACCTTTTCAAGATTTTATCAATATATGCACTTTGATTCAAACCAATCAACCGCCTTGATCTATCCCTATAGATCTTTATTCCCAGAATATAAGCGGCTTCACCAAGATCCTTAATGGAAAAACAACTTCCAAGCCAGGTTTTTACACCTTCCAAGGTTGGAATGTCATTTCCAAATAGCAGTATGTCATCAACATACAATACTAGGAAGGAAGTTATTGTGCTCCCACTAGCCTTCTTATACACACATGCTTCATCAGCGTTTTTGATGAAGCCAAATTTCTTGACCTCCTCATCAAGCGATGATTCCAACTTCTCGATGCTTGTTTCAATCCATAGATTGATTTCTTTAACTTGCATACTTTATTAGGATTTTGGATCGACAAAACCTTCAGGCTGAACCATATAGACATCTTCCTCAATATCCATTTAGGAAAGCGGTTTTGACATCCATTTGCCAAATCTCATAATCATAATGAGCAGCTATGGCAAACAATATCCTTATAGACTTTAGCATCGCAACAGGTGAGAAGGTTTCATCATAATCAACCCCTTGAGTTTGAGTGAAACCTTTTGCTACAAGTCTAGCTTTATAGTATCCAAGTTTCCATGCATATCCGTTTTCTTCTTAAAAACCCACTTACTTCCAACTATTTTGGAGTTAAGAGGTGGTACAACCAAGTCCCATACTTGATTGTCATACATGGATTGCATCTCAACGTTCATGGCTTCAAGCCATTTGTCACAATCCGTATTGGACACTGCATCATGGTATGTGGTTGGTTCATCAGAATCTATCACATAGCATCCATCCATGAAAAATCCGTATCTTTCAGGCGGAATACTAATTCTAGCACTTCTGCGAACGTCTTGTGTGTTTTGATCAACCCCTTGATCATCCTCAACATCCTCATGTTGAGTGCTACTTTCAACCAACGTATATCGGGTTGTGGTTCTTGATCCTCTTCAAGATCCACTGTTCTACTGCCAGCTCCTTCCATAAGGAACTTTGCTTCTAAGAACTCACCTTTCTGGCAACAAACACCTTTTGTTCCAGTGGATCATAGAAATAATATCCCATAGAATCTCTAGGATATCCAATAAAGATACACTTGGTGGATCGGACTTCCAATTTGTTTGGGGTGGGAGTTTTAACATAAGCCTCACAACCCCAAACCCTTAAGTATGATAGGGATGGAACCCTTCCATGCCATATCTAAAAGGTGTCCTTTCCACCTTTTTGGTTGGGGCCATATTTAGAATACGGGCCGCGGAGAGCAGAGCGAAACCCCAAAATGATAGAGGTAATGTGCTTCTAGCCATCATAGATCGAACCATATCCAATAAGGTTCGATTCCTCCTCTCAGACACACCATTATGTTGTGGTGTTCCAGGTGGAGTGAGTTGTGAGACAATCCCACAACTCCTAAGATGATTTTGAAAGGCATCACTTAGGTATTCACCTCCTCTATCGGTACGAAGAATTTTAATTGACTTGTTGAGTTGATTTTCTACTTCAATTTTGAAGATTTTGAACATTTCAAAAGCTTCGTCTTTGTGCCTTAACAAGTACACATACCCATAGCGACTATAATCGTCGGTAAAGGTAATGAAGTATCTTTCACCACTCCTAGTCATTGGCTTAAAAGGACCACATACATCCGAATGTATGATTCCTAATAAATCTTTTGCCCTTTCGGTAGTTCCACTAAAGGGTGCCTTAGTCATCTTACCTTGTAAACAAGACTCACAAACATCAAATGAATCACATTCATTTGTTTTTAAAAGACCATTCTTTTGAAGTGTTTGTAAACGTTTCTTGTTTATATGACCAAGACGACAATGCCAAAGATAGGTATCACTTAAGTCCAACTTGAGTTTCTTGGTGTTAGTATGGTACAATGAACTATTTAAAGTGTTTTCGTGAACCAATTCATAAACCATTAATTGGAATAGCTTTAAAATAGAACATACCATTTAAAGAAACATGAATATCATTTTCAATAAAAGATAATACATAATCATAATGTCTTAATTGGGATACAGAAATAATGTTCCTAGTCAAACTAGGAGCATACAAAACATTCTTCAAAATAACTTCCAAACCACTTGGAAGTCTTAGGATGTAGTCTCCACGAGCTTCAACTAAGACTTTAGTTCCATTTCCCATGAAGAGGCTAGCATCCCCTTGTTTGAAGTCCCTACTTCTTGTGAACCCCTGCAACAAATTGCAAATGTGAGTTCCACATCCGGTATCCAATACCCATGTGTTAGAAGATGTAACATTAAGATCAACATGAATCATGTATATTGTACCTGAGGTCTGCCCGGCATCCCTCTTGGCTTTCAACTCTTGGAGATGGACAGGACAATTCCTTGCCCAATGTCCAATCTCCCCACACTTGAAGCATGGGTCATTTGTAGCAACCTTTTGCTTCTTCTCTTGTGGTTTGGGTGGCACCCTTGCCACCCCTTTCCCTTTTCCCCAAGCGGGTCCCTTACCCTTGGCAACCTTTGCCTTGGGTGCGGGACGAGGCCTTTTGTTGTTCCCACCTTCATTAATGGTGAGAACGGGTAAAACTCTTTTACCCATGGCCGCTTCGGCCGTTTTGAGCATTGAGTGAAGCTCACCAATGCTTTTATCCCAAGCATTCATGTTGTAGTTCAACACGAATGTCTCGAACCTTTTGGTAAGGCCATTGAGGATCAAATCCGTGGCCAATTCCTTCGAGACGGGACAATTAAGCCTCTCGAGGCGGTCAATATGACTTTTCATCTTAAGTACATAAGATGAAACAGATTGGTTGTCGTCCATACGACATGCATGGAGTGCTCGAACCGTTTCGAAACGCTCAACCCTCGCTTGCTGTTGGAACGTTTCCTTCAGCTGGGTTATCATGTCATAAGCCCCGTGGTGTTCATACTCCTTTTGGAGATCGGGAGTCATGCTCGCTAGCATGAGACAAGACACTTGGACGGAGTCCTCAGTGTACTTTAGCCAATCATTCAAGGCCTCCTCATCATCCTCGCTAGGTTGATCAGGGATAGGGTCGTCTAAAACGTACGATCTTCTCTCTTGCTTGAGAACGATTCTCAAGTTTCGATACCAATCGATGAAGTTGTTGTGATTTAGACGTTCCTTTTGGAGGATCGCTCGTAAAGATTGGTTGGACGCGGAAGAGTTATCGGAATTATCATTATTAGAGGCCATCTACAAAATTTAACAAAGTTTTATTTAGTATTTTTGATATTATCAATTTTAATAATTAATGCCTATTAAGGTCAATTATATATTAAAATCTAGAACCCAACATTACATTTAAATTGTGGTTAGGTGACCTTTATCCCACGATTTAAATTAATAAGGTGGTCAACGATTGACGGTTGCAACCATTTGCAACTTCTAGAGGTATGGGATCGACCCTTGAACATCATATGTAAAGTCGGCATGTAAATCCCATCAACACCATTTGGAAACCACATTTTAGGTGATCCATTTAACATGGTTTGCAAATCAAGACATCCTACTTACACCCACGTGTGAGTTTGCCAAAACAAATGGTTAGGTGACCTTTATCCCATAAGTAAGGCATTCTCACCTCAAATCACAAGTTCCCTCAAAATGGTTAGGTGACCTTTATCCCACTAAGAGTTCCCAAGTGACTCAAGTGTTGTGTAAAAGGACGGTGTTGATCTCGTTTTTTTTTAATTTTAGAGATTTCTTAATTCTAGTTTAGAAAACTCTATGTACTTGTATTTGTATGCTTTCAAATACAAGGTACCCTATGGTTCTTAGATTAAAACCAATTTTAATCTTTAAAATCATTAAACCATTTTAATAACTTTTATTAACTTTAAAGAACCAACATTTTCAGCTTGTTAAGTTTGTTAATGAGTTTGTGATGAATATTCAAATACAAACATAACAATCAAACAACAAACAATCAAACAAGCATATATATACAAACATGAGTGCATAACCATAGCTACTAAGTTGACAACACTTGTTTGCCATCACAAGTGTTGTCATAAGGTCTTTTCTAAGGTTGAAAACAATCACAAAATGCAGGTCATCTTGGACCCCACTTGAACTTGCATCCATATGCTTCAAGTTCCATGTCTTTGATGTCCATCTTCGGGTCTTGAACTTGTGCATCTTCCTTTTACAAAATTGTATCCTAATACATTTTTCTAATAAAAGAAATGCACCTAATCTATTACAAACCCAAATGAATGAATAATTACAACCCAAATAATGAAACAAAATTACAACCAAATGAATGAATGAATACAACCAACACAAGCATCCAAACATCACAAGGTCAATGGCTAGGTTATGCACTTTATCATCCAATGATCATAACATCAAAACATCTAATGAAACCCCTTTTAAAACCACCAAATTTCAGCCAACATAAACTGAAATTTTTGGTTTTAAATATTGTCCAAACAATCAACACATCAAGATATGTATCTTTCAAGATCTAATCACTAGCATGTGTGATATGACCTTGAAAGTTGGGGAATCATTCAACCAAACAATAACAGCCCAAAAACAGCCTAAAATATGTCTATAAACATCCTTTAAAACCAATTTTAAAGAACAACACAAGCAAGTCATCCACATAACCGGCTCTAGATGCCATTGAAGGGTTTGCAAGAACACAAAATCCATGTTTAACCATTTAAACTTTCAGAAAACGCAGCGGACATATATATAGCTTTAAAACCAATTTATAAGCTGAATATTTCATGTTCTTAGTGTCCATTCAATTGTAGAAAAGCAAACCCAAACATAAGGATCATGTATGTGAATGAAACAAGCTATGAACATACAAAATCGTACATAAAATCACAGCTAGAACAAGCTGTGACAACTACCTTGTTCCAGCAGCAAATGTCGACCAAAATGGGGTTTTTGATGCTTGTTCTTTTGGCCAAGACTCCAATGGAGGACTCCTCAAGCTAGTATACCCCAAGCTTGATGGCAACACCCTTTCTTGTTAGGTAGAATCACCCAAAAATCGGCTTCAAAACTCTTCCTTTTTCTTGTTAGAACCGTGAGGTTGAGAGAGAGAGAGAGATTTCAGCCTATTGCATGTAAATTGTGTGGTACTCTCTTGTGGAGTGTTCAAGACAAGAATTAAGTGTGTGTGGGTGTCCAAAGCAAGTTTGGTCCAATGGGGAACCAAGGAGGGCGGCCGAAATTTTGGTTTTAAAAACCCTTTAATTTGATTATCACACATTAACATGTCTTGTGAACTAGACATATAATAAATTGTATGTACAATATATATATATGTATTTACATACTTATACAATTAACCATTTAATTTATAAGTTGTAATTCCCACTATTATTTGATGTCATTTAACTAATTTAAACAACACTTCAAATAATATTGTTTGAACAAATTATCCTAATAAGTTGTTCCCACTCACATGCAACTTATTTAGAAAACCCATTTTCTAAATTGGTGTAAATATTTAATTGCATGATCACATCATCAATTAAATATTTAATTGGTGTTTGCCAAACTTGTTATGGGTATAACCCGACTTGGATCATAACGTACTAACCACATCAATATTCTAAGTGTCTTGGGCACACAGAATCCAACAGATGTTGCATGTTTATGCATGATATATGTTATGTATGTATGATGCCCTGCATGATGATGTACGTATGATATGTTTATGTTCCCGATATTGATGTATGCTTATCTTTCCCGTGGCTTTACGTATGAATGAATGAATGAATGAACGTAATGGAAGTATTATGTAAGGTAAAGTGGAAGATAATGAAAGATGAACATAATGAAGGAAAGAATGAATGCATGCATTAATGAAAGAACGTAACAAAAGACTTGCAAGTAAATGTGTGGAGGTTCACACCTTAGCGGGTGTTAGCTCAACAATGTGCGGGTTAGCTACCCCGATGGATGCACATTGGGGTCCAATTCTTGTGATTGACCAGATGTATGGGATCTGCCGCTCACCTCGGGTGACTGAGCCAGCATGAGTGCACAACGTTGGGGCAAATGTAAGACCTCGGGCTCAGCACCAGCATGAGTGCACAACGTTGGGGTGTAGCATATGGCACTGATCCAGATGAAAGTAAAGTAATAAGTGATGCGTGTACTTACCTCGAGTGACTGGGTCAGCATGAGTGCACAACGTTGGGGCAAATGTAAGACCTCGGACCCAGCACCAGCATGAGTGCACAACGTTGGGGTTAAGTACATGTCATCGAATGAAAGAATGAATGAAAGATGAAAGCACGTATGTAATGAATGTATGAATACGTTAATGAGTGATAAGAATGTAACATGCTAACAATGAGAATGAAATATATGAGAATGTCAATGAAGGTAAAGTTCATATCTTTTGTGTATACGTATGATGCATGCACACACGAAAGTAATGTAAGGTTTAACGAAAGAAAAGTATGTTTTGAATAAAACTAGAATTCACTCAGCAACGCTGACTTTTATGTGTTTCCAGTTGGCAGGTAAGGTTGCTGAGGATGGCACGGGCGACTACTCAGCTCTTTTGGGATGGCATTCTTTTGATTAATGTTTTTGCATTGTAATGCGAACAAGCTATTTTGTAATGAATGATGTATTAACTTGGAAAAGCATTTACATGGAAATGAAAGTTTGTTTTAGTTTTCCGCTGCGATTTAGTAAATACAAATGTAATTATACGTTTTATGTGTGATGAGAACCCCGCTGTAAGCGTCCCGGGAACGGGGCCTTACAATTACAGGATGAAGTATCAGCAGACTCCAAAGCCATAAGAGCTAGATTTCCAAAAGGACTGTCACCACCATGTTGACCAGCACCAGAGAACAGTTGTTCATGACCAGACAAATCATCTGGTAAACTGCTCCAGTCAACAACTCCTGGGGTGAAGAAGCTGTGTTGTTGAGGTTGAGTTTGTTGATGAGATTGGGAAGGTTGAGGTTCAGGTAATGCTTGTGATTGTTGTGCAATAGGAGCTTGAACCGGATTTGACTGAGGCAAGTAATAGCAGGGAAAAGGATATGACATTGGACCCTGGGGGACAAAGTATGCAGGAGATACAGGGTGTGAATGATGACCAGAACCAGCAGGATGTTGCCCTCTGTTTTGTGGACTAGTACTAGGAAAAGTCACAAAGGGTGCAGAAGAGTTAGATCCAGTTGATCTACACTCTCTTGCAAAGTGTCCAAGCCTTTGGCATTTGTGACACCTCAACTTACTCTTGTCAAAACCAACTTTGGTTTTGCCAGAGAGTCCAGGAAATTTCCTGCCAGTTCTCTTGTAGAACTTCTGAGATCTGATATTAATCAATGCCATTTGGCTCAAAATATCCATCTCTTCTAGATCATCATCAGCTATTCCTTTCAAATCATCCATGATGAAGCATAGATTGTCACTATTACTGCCAGAATGACTATCAATACCAACAAATGCATGATCAGAACTATTTGAAGAGAAATCAATATGCTCATCATAATTGCTTTTAGATGCAGCATATTCTGACTCATGACCAACCAAGGCAGTGTTCCCTGGTACAAAGTCATCAGTGAGCTTTCCTGATGGTGACAGTTTCCTTTTCTGCTCTATCTCTCTTTCGAATGTAAGCAGTTTCCCATGAAGTTGGGTGAGAGATAGACTATCCAGATTTGCACTGGAGCGTAGGACAATAGTGTATGTGTCCCATCTCTCAGGAAGTGATCTGAGGAATCTGTTATTCATCTGGCTGTTGGTGTATTCCTGTTTCACCATTTTCAGCTCAGAGATCAAACAGGAAAAACGCTCAAACTGTTGAGTCAGTGTCTCACCCTTTCTATGAGAGAATGTCTCATATTGTTGGGCGAGGATTTCTCTGTTGTTTGCTAAGACCTCATCTGTGCCGCCGAATTGTTCCTTCAGTGCATTCCAGAGGTCATGAGCAGTTTCATGATGCATAAGCCCTGAATAGATTTCATTCGGCAGTGCCATGGCCAGAATTCCATGGGCTTTAGCATCAATCTCAAACAGTTTCCGATCTTCATCTGAGTATTGTTCCATCTTCTTCGGAACCATTTGATTGGTTTCCGGATTGTTCACCATAGGCTTATGTGGTCCAAGTACCACAGATGTCCAACAACCTGAACTGTTAACAGACAGGTGATGAAGCATCCTTCGCTGCCATATGTTATACTCAGTCCTAACCAGCATCGGAGGCTTGGTTGAGGAACCGGTATTGTGAGGATCATTAGAAGGAGTAGTCATCTCAGATTCAACCAAATTCAATTAAGCTATAGTAGATTTAGAACAAAACACAACAAACCAAATTGAACCAAGAGAGATCTCAAAATGAATAAATGAAAGCGACAGAAATTCAATAATCTATAACCAGTTCTTGCAAATATGCTAATTCAATCAAACATAGATATCAAATAGCAGTTTCGATGATCAATTGTTAGATCGATCAATGATTAACCAGCTCTGATACCACTTGTTAGGATCAGTGATCTACGTTTGATTGATTAGAGAGTATAGCAGCGGAAATCTAACAATGAATTAGCCAATTCACAAGAACATAAAAGATATTCAAGGTAAGAACAAAACGGTTATAGACAGAGAATTCTGCAAAAGATATTTCATACAATATTCGCTTTTGTGGTAACAGAATGTCACCCATACAATTAGGTCAACACCTCTTATATAAGAGATGTGACGTCTGCTGATGTCACTTGATAGTGACATCTAACAGAATTTATTCAAACTACTGATAGTTAACATAACTACTGAAGATGTCAAACAGCTGACATCTTCTTACAAAAATGCTAAGTGTTAACTATCATTACAACTACTGAAAAGAAACTACTGAAACTATAACAACTGAAGAACATGCTCTTCAGTTGTTTTACAAATACTAAAACAAAAGAAACTACTGAAAGTAAACCATCACAACAACTGAAGAATGCTTCTTCAGCTATTGTAACAAACTCTGAAGGCTTCAGTACTTGTACTTGAACTTCAGCTGTTGTCATCAGCTGATGTCTTCAGTCTTTATACTTCAGCTGTTGAACTTCAGTACTTTGGTCTTCAGCTGTTGAAGTCTTCAGTACTTTAGTCTTCAGCTGTTGTTCTTCAGACTTTGTCAAACAGCTGATCAAGTCTTCAGCAGTTGTTCTGATGTCTGTGGGACTTAGAGGTTTTTCTGATCAGGCTCATTGGTTCTTTTGGTCCAACATCAATAAACTTGAATTTTAAACTAAGCTGTTTTATTTGTGCAAATGAAGGTGTGAGATTAGGCTACTCGGGCAATTGAACAATGCGTATGGTCCAATCGTACGACTGAACTAATGCGGATGGCTCAGTCGGGCAAATGAACCAATGCGGTTGAACAATGCGAATAGACTGCTCAGTCATATGAATGGGAGTACGAATGAGTCCAATCGTGCGTACGAGGGATGCGAATGAATTCACTCGGGCGATTGAGTCAATCACGCGACTGAACTTGCTGGATTTTGAAAATTCGTAGGTTTATGGTGTTTTGGATGCAAAAATATGAATTTCTTGCTAACCCTAATTGCCGTATGCCGGAAAAACTAAACTTTACGATCCGGAGATGTCTAAAACCCGATTTGGCACAAAAGATTGCATTTTTTAGTGAAAAAAACAATTTTTATATCAAAACAATTGAATCACACGTAAATCTAGAACCAAAGCTCTGATACCGCTTGTTAGGATCGTGTACTATACGAATACTAATAGATTTACGTGTGTATCGAATCAAATAGTGCAGAATCCTATTTGATTGGCAATCCAATCAGTGAGAACGCTCGTAAGATCAATTAAAGATTGAATCTAAACGTTATGAACGATTAGCAATCGATCTACTGCAAACTATGAAGTTGGAACAGGTTGCTAGAGGTCTCTGGATGGCTAGGGTACGTGTAGGTATCGAATTATTCATAGTGTCTAGTTTTTCTACGAATTAAGTGGTATTTATAGGTCAGGGTTTCTCATTCGTGCGACTGAATCATTAGCATGGTTCAGTCATGTGACTGAGTCATGCGGTTGATACATTCGCACGACTGAGTGTTTAGTCGTGCGACTGAGCCAATCTCATGTTACACTCGTGCGACTGATCCAGTCTCCTGGTTCAGTCGTGTAACTGGTCCATTAGCATGATGTTGTTCATGCGTATGGTCCATTAGCAAGGGCCATTCGCATGAGAACTTCATACGATTAAGTTTAAACATCTTTCTTAATTATTATTAACTAAGAACTATGCAAACAACCACAAACCTATATAAATAGTTCAATAAGCGTTAACCTACTAATCAATTAAATAATAAACATTATAAGCACAACCACATATTGTATTTCATTAAGTACCCATCTATTACATATGTGTAAGACATGAAAGACATATTACATTAAGCTCATAACTAGGTACACATGTATCTACACAGGTGGGTACATGTTTTCCCATAGATGGGTGATCTTCTTGCTAAAATCATGTCGGATGGCACAACAGTCTGCAAAAATATGTGGGTTCATCTGCACCAGCCTTTTGACCTCCCCAAGTCTTGGCACATTTGGAATTAGATCATCAAAGATCATCTAAAGAAATCTCAAATAAAGCAGCCACTTATCTTTCTTCAGTGCCATCACATTTTCTGCCAAACATGCAAATATAAGACTCGCAATGTTTGCCTTTGCACCTTTACAGTATAGCACCATAGCTCTTGCCCAGTCTAAGTTCAGTCCATCTGATCCACCTATACGGTGATCTAAACACATAATAAAGACGTGGGCGATGAATCTCCATTCCTTTGCAAGAAAGGACTTCTTGATCTCTTTTTGAGTGCCAAAGGCTGTTCCCTCATATCCCATACTCGTAAATGCTGCAAACACCTCAGCATCAGACATAGCAATTTCCTCTCTTGAATCTTGGTCTTGGTCTAGTCTTAGGATCCTTGAAACTAGCATAGCAGTAATAGATACCTCATTCTCAAAAACTTTAGCAGTGATCCTCTGGGTGTTCCCTCTCGTATCATACTCAGTTGATCTCCAAAAGGCTCTGATGTGTAGATCATAGATGGTAGTAGAATAAGAGATGGCATAAGCTATAGGGGATCTTTGCAGCCAGCGAATACAGTCTCTAAATCCTGCTGCTTTAGGATGTGTATCATCTAAAATGGCTGTGATGTTGTTTCTCTCATCAAACTTTAGATTTGCCATTTAAACCTGAAAAACAAATGAAATCCATTAGAATAAAGGATTAAGTACTGATATGTAATAAGGATAAGAAAAGAATAAAGAATAAAAAAAATTAAATTAATTTCGCTAGATGAAACTGTAGTTTCGCAGTATGAGTTTTAGTTTCGACAGGCGAAAATATAGTTTCGCCAAAACAGTGAGATAGATTCGACAGGCTGAAACTATAGTTTTAGCATAGCGAAACTGAAATTTAGTCAGCGAAACTGTTAAGTTCGCTCGGACAGCATAACCTCATAGTTTCGCTAAGAACTCATGAACTTTCGTTCAGTTTCGCTGGACTATCGATACTTTCGCAGGAAGAACTGCGAAGGTACCGAAGAGTCTCGATCGAATAGATCCACAAAGTGGTTAAATGAACAAGATTAAACGACGGTCCTGAGTTCAAAACTCACTTGCCAGAATGAAACAACAGTCAATCGATAATAATACCACAGAATCTCAAATTCGCATGCAGAGGTCACGGAACAACTCAAAGAAACCTAAACGTTCGATAGTGCGAAAATGAGAAAGTATTTTCGCAAAATGATTTAAATAGCATATACTTTTACAGGCAGCGAAACTAGAGTTTCACCTGACGAATCTACAATTTTGCCAGGCGAAGCTGCAATTTCACCAGGCGAAAGTCTAGTCGAAATTGACTTCACACAGTATGAAAATGCTGAGCGAAACATCAATTTTGTATTGCGAAACAGTTAGCGAAAGTATAATTTTGAATTTTTTTTCAAGGACTGAATCGATCATGAGATCACATCCTCAAGATATACTTTAGCACAAAGATGAATTTAATCATCGACAAGCAATGAGATCACACTAATAATTGAATCTAATCACATTCTTTGAATGATTTTGAAATTCTCAAACAGATCAATAACGATTGCTAATATGTTTGTCCACTTAAACTCATGCCCTATCTTTTTCAACAAGCAACAAATGATTCGTTAAGGTTTGATTAGATACTTTAAAAGCTAGGACCCCACAATCATTTGGAAAAAACCCTCACCCAACCTCAGGATTTCTTGAATTTTGTTACGATCTTTATAGAGCAAGGCATGTGCATTAATGTGCAAGTGATTATCAACAGAACATTGCATTCTATGATGAATTCATCGTTTAGATGATTTGACACAACTTAGAACAAAATGGTGAGAGCACCAGGTCTATACTCACGTATAACAAAGGAGATGACCATTTAATCATGTGCCGATGAGAGCTCCAAGTCAGTACTATCATACAGCAGAGGAGATCATCACTCCAGGTCAGTACTTCCGTATAGCAGAGGAGATTAGCACAAACACAAGACACATAAATACACCAATTATGGCTCAAAGATATGGCCTATATGATTTGTATCATTGTGGGTGAAAGTTCAATTCTCAATCCAATTTTTGTCGGGACTCAGTTTTCGTGCAGGCCAAAATGATTGAGTAAATCCGGACATCCTTAAGCATATATTTTAATTTAAATCATCATACTACTATCTACTTTATTCTTCAGGCTGAGTCTACCAAGCATATCATTAAAAAAACTGTTTTTTTTTTGCAATTAAAAATAAGGTGTAAATCAGAGAGTAGCATCAGTTACTATCATTTCTTATTTTACACGCCAGTCATGCACAAACAAACATATCCAGAAGATATACAATCATTTTTCGTCATCTTGACTCAAGTTCTTAAATCTCTTTTCAAGTTAATTAATTATTTTCCCTTTATTATTATTATTATTATTATTATTATTGATTAACTTGGATTATAAAACAAAGATAGGTTTAAAGAAAAGAGGTTTAAAAAGATATTAGCCCTAACATAAAAATCAATTCATAAAAGCGAGGTTTATCAAATGTTTTTCTGAAAAGATTTGCCTTTTCATTTTTAGTGTCAATGGGAATAATATCAATAAAACCCTTTTCTTGAGCATCACGAATTGCATGAATCTGTGTTTCGATGTGCTTGGTTCGAGAGTGATGAATAGGATTCTTAGTGATCCCGATGGCGGTTTGTTATCGCAGAACAACGGTGTACAAAGAACTTGTGAACAACAACTAGAGACATCAATGTATTCTTCTTCCCCTGTAGAGAGGGAAACAGTGACCTGTTTCTTGCTTTGCTATGAAACCCGACAATTGCCCAGGTATTGACATCCTCCGGTCACTGATTTTATGTTTAACCTGCAACCATTAGAATCACTGTCAGAATAAGCATGTAAATCAAAATTCCCACCATAGGGATACCAAACACCTAAACGAGAAGAGCCTTTGAGATAACGGAAAATTCTTTTGACGGCCTTTTCATGAGACTCTTTCGGGGCCGACTGGAATCGAGCACAATATCCTACAACAAAAGTGATATCGGGACGACTTGCTATAAGATACATAAAGGAACCGAACATAGATCTGTAGTGATGAGGATCAATAGGTTTCCTGTTCTCGTCAGGAGTGAGGCACGTTTGAGCAGTAAAAGGAGTCATTTCAGGAGAAGCGAAATCCATCTTGAATTTCTTCAAAATCTCTTTAACATACTTCTCCAGATGAATGAGAATGCCCTCTAGCTTTTGTTCCACTTGTAATCCAAGGAAAAATCACATCTCCCCCATCATGCTCATTTCAAAGCGACTACGCATCACCTTCTCGAACTCACGACATAATAAAGAATTGGTGGAGCCAAAAATAATATCATCAACAAAAATTGTCAGGATCAGTAATCACAAGTTTGATGTATTAGAGCATAGCGCAGCGGAATAAGAACGAGAATTAGACGAATTGTCGCAAGAATTGGATATTTGTATTCATTAAGAGCAAATACGATTATAACGAGAGAATATATTTCTGTAACAAGGAATGTTTCAATAATAGCAAATATTTCTGATCAAATCATTCACTTTATTACAATAGGATGACACTCCTTATATAGAGCACACCTGCTGCTGTTATCACGGGAAAGTGACAACTGGCAGATCTATTACAAAAATAACTAACTCTGACATGTTCACAACTACTGAGAACATATCAGAGTGCTAAGTACAAAATATGAAACTACTGAAACTAAACTACTGAAACTACAACGACTGAAGAACAAGCTCTTCAGTCGTTTTACAAAGCTACTGAAAACATAAAACTACTGATGAGCACAACAACTGAAGAGGTATTCTTCAGCTGTTGTGTCAAACTACTGAAAATATAAAACATAAAACTACTGAAAGGTAAACCTTCACAACTACTGAAGAAGACCTCTTCAGCTGTTGTGACAACGACTAATACTTTGGTCTTTAGCACTTGTGTCTTCAGACTTTGTCTTCAGCACTTGTCTTCAGACTTTGTCTTCAGTACTTGTCTTCAGACTTTGTCTTCAGCACTTGTCTTCAGACTTTGTCTTCAGTACTTGTCTTCAGACTTTGTCTTTAGCACTTGTCTTCAGACTTTGTAATCAGCTGTTGTCTTCAGCTGTTGTGGTCTTCAGTAGTTGTTGTGACGTCTGTGGGACTTAAAGGTTTTTCTGATCCGGATCATTGGTTCTTTTGGTCCAACAAACTCCCCCTGAACCAATGCAGCCAAAACCTTTAACGTTATTGAGGTCCCACTTATTGTTGGCAGAATGGTTGGTCTTTTTCCTTCTTGATCAGTTGAGAAGATGACCCATATAAGCACTGGCCTGGAAATGAGTCTCTGATAATTTGGTTGGCAATGTATGGATGGGAGCTCTGTATTGGGGAATTGAACACCGAGCTGTTCCCCCATCCATGAGACTCACTTCCCAACTATGAGCCTGTAAGACTCATGAACATAGGCCTCAAAGAGAACAACCTGTTCCTCCTTGGAGAGTTCTTCTACTCCTCCTTCAAAGAAGAACTCTGGACCATAGTACTCAGATAGGTACTTTACAGTCCTGCCATTCTTCAACTCCATAGTAGTTATCTCCCTATAGACAAATTCATCAGGATGGGTGCCCTCAAGGAGTAACTGGAGCTCATTCTTCTTAATGTCTTCAAGCTTCTTATATAATAACCCCTTTTTGATCATCTTGTTTTCCAGTAAGGCTTGAGGGGTCATTTTTGATTTATGAGACTTCTTGAATTCATCGAGTATTTCCCAGGGTGAGACTACAATGGCCAACATGATTGTAGAGTCTATTAGTTTTCTAACCTGGCCATTGTATCTATGTGGAATGGATCTTTTGTGGATTCTAGAGCTCACCTTGGGGTCTGGCCATACTCTCACTCTCTCCTTTTGATACTGAAATGTGTGTCTGAGAGTGTACAGTCTCTGAGCATGCCCTTTCATGGCTTGTATAGATGATGACTGAGGAAATTCCTTGTCAACCATCTTCAGTAGTTGCTCATCGTGCTGCTTCTGCTGTTCTTCATCTTCTATTTTGACTCTAACCGTTTCCTTTGTGAGTCAGGTGTGATCATGAGTTGAGTCCTGGGTTCTGGTAGCCTTAGAACAGCAGAGAGTGGCAGACTATCATCTTCATCTTCTTCTTCTTCATCTTCTTCTATCCTCAGCACCCTTCTCCTCCTTCTAGGTGCATCACTGGATGATGGTTGGGTTGGTTTTTGTGGTAAAGGAATTGGTTTTGAGGGTTGAGGATGTTTGGATTTGAGTTTTGAGATTGGTTTGGAGATTTGAGGGGTAGGTTGTTTTTGAGTGGGTGATTGGGAAGGTTGTTCAAGCATTTTGGTTGTAAGTTTGGCTTTTGTGAGTTTTGCCATTTCAAACCTTTTCCCAGCTCCAGCCTCATCAAGTGCTTCAATAATTATCCCCTTATGAAATTGCTCAGACAAATAGATTCTGGTGGTTATAGCCAGAATGCTGTCTCTGGTCCATGAACGAATCTCCATAAGTGATCTTCCTAAATATTTGGCTATGAATCGAATCATGATCTCCAATCTCTCTTTCTCCAGCACACTATACCCAGCCCATCTGTTTTGGATTTCATTTACTTCCAACCTCCTGATCTCACTGTCTAGTTTGGCTGTATCAAAGTCTTGCTTGAAGAGTTGCTCAATGATTTTGTCCATGGATCGGCTGTGTGCTTCATCTGCATCTTTTATCAGCTCCTCCAAGGATTTTTCTTCAGCATTCTTTTGATCACCAGCACTTTTCTGTCTTTTGTAAGTGATCAGTTGTTGTTCCTTTTCCTTCTCCAACTCCTTGGTTTTCTCTTGTGCCTTCTCATCCTCAGTTCTTTTTCTTTTCTTTTCTTTCACTGCTGTACTCTCCCCCTTTTTGGATGCATTGGTTGCAGGGGTTTGTACCGTAGAAAGTTTCTTGTGCACAACATCATCAATGAGTGGTTGTAGACTTGAGGAGATCCTCTCATCAATGGCTTTATAAACAATGTCATTGATGATGGGAGTGATGAGAGGTAGGGATTGTTGGAATGCAGCAACCATCTGCTCAGGGGGTTCTGTCCCTGAAAGATAGAGCCAAAGGCAGAGGCTGGAGACTCAGTGAAGTGAGAGGGTGAAGTGTTTGGGGGACCTTCAATGAAGGTGCCATCTGTGGGTTGGTGGGGGCAGATGGACTTACATCTTGAGACTTCTTGGCAAGCAGTTCTTGTAGTCTGCTTACCTCAGCCTCCAGGATGGTGTTGTGGGCTAGAACATCATAGAAAAAGCCCAGGTCATCATCAGCAGATGCTGAATCACCTGACCTCCTGATAGGATCAGGATGAACATGCACTGAGTGTAGCTCAGTTGTAGCATGTGCCCCTTTGTCTTAGAACTGGGGACTTCCTGCCTCAGGACTTTGTCCTTCATCAGTAGTTGCCTCTGGTAAGGTCTTAGTAATGGTACCAACTACAACCTGATCATATGCTGAAGCAGGAGAAGTGGCAGCCTCACCAGAAGTTCCAATCTCCATTGCTACACTAGGAGAAGGAACATTGTAACCCCTATGTTGTGGGTTCTCAGCTGCACTTTGGTCCTCCCCCTCAATGGTAAAGGTATTCCCAGTTGTAATTGGTATCTGGGGAGGGGGTGAGGAGTGCAACTGAGTCAGCACTTGTGCAACAAGTAATGTAGGACTTTGGGGGGCGGTTGCATGTGGTGATTGGTAGAAGCAGATTGCACCCGGGTGAATGGTGCGCTTCAATGGTAACCCTCTCAAGTGAGATAGGTTCCAGCAGTGTAGGTTCCCCAATGTTGGTTGCAACAGGATCCTGTTGAGAGGATACCTGTGCGGCTATGGCTGGTTGAGTCAGTGTCACAACTGGGGGGTTAAGACCAGTGTGTGGTTCCTGTGTTTGTGGTACAGGGGCATCCTCAGGGGACTCATCTCCCTGAGTAGCCTTTTTTGGCTTTTTGGATTTTGATGTAGTGGGGACTTTGGTTATGGTGTTGGAAGCTGTAGGTTCCCTCTGCTTGGGCTTTAGCATTCGGGCAGCTTCTTTGAGAGTGAGGTCTGAGTTGTGCCTAGAGTATACCTCAGCCAAAACAGCTGGTGTAGGGACTCCAAGGCCAACAAGGCCATCAGATTGTAATTCATTTAAAATAATGGCCATCAGAAACCTGGGATATAATGGCCAGCGGTTTGCCGCAGGTTTCTAAGCCAAGTTCTTTATTACTAGAAACACGATTTCAGAGAAATTTAGCGGTTGGTGTTCTAGAATAGAATACAATACCTATTGCCATCGAGATGACATTTGATCCCAAGAGGATGTCTTTGAAGCTAAGCAGACATTTACCATGTGAAAGATAAGTTTTTCAGCATCATGGAAATGTTTCTTCAGAATAGTTGTAGCCCGAAGATCACCTTCATACCCATTATTGATAAAGGACATATCCGTTGTGCCCTTTGGGTATTCAGTCACAGTGGTGGAGTCGTGTAAGTGTAATGCCTGACGAATGATGTCGGCTGTAACAACCACTGGTTTCTGGTTGACGAGGGACCGAACAGAGATTTGGCCGGTAGACTCATCAGTATGAACAAAAACATTTGACCAGAATTGACTGAGAGATTCAGGTAGATGGTCGGATTCAAGAGAAAGGTTGTGCGATATGGGGAATCCACCATTAGGTCAATGGCATTATCATATTTGTTCCAGAAAGCCGACTGGTAAGGTATGCAACGCAGTTATGTCGTGGTTTTAGACTCATGGTCTCCATGTTTGAGAGAGAGAAGGTCAGAAAATAACGGCTAATGAAACGTTTGAGAAGAAGACAGGTATTTATAGGGTACGGGTTAGAAAATGACTGAAGGGTTTGGTGTTAGTCATCAGTAGTTTTAAAACGACTGTTGACATGGTATTACCCTTTCAGACGTTGAAACAGCTGAAGTCTCTAATTTAGTCATCAGTAGTTATAAAACTACTGAAGATAGTTTTGACTTCAAGTGGTGAAACAACTGAGGACTTGGTGTTTGTCATCAGTAGTTGTGAAACTACTGAAGACAGTGGTTTTGTCATCAGTTGTTATAAACAGCTGAAGACTTGGTGTTAGTCTTCAGTAGTTGTGAAACTACTGAAGACATGGTTTTGTCATCAGTTGTATAGGATGAAATAGCAGTTGTAGAAACAACTGAAGAGAAAGTACTCATCAGTAGTTTTCGTCAATTCATAGCCTTTCAGCTGTTTCATACTGTCCTCAACACTTACTCATCAGCCTTTTTGCTGATTTCAGTTGTTTCATAGGACATCAATACTTATCTGTATTTCTGACATCAGTAGTTGTAGCTGCATCAGCTGTTGTGACTACATCAGCTGTTGTAGCTACATCAGCTATTTTAACAGATAAAGTACTTCAGTACTTGTGAGGCATGTAGCCTTCAGTAGTTATAAAACTACTGAGGATAAAAGAACTCATCAGTACTTATATGTGACAATAATGAACTAATGATCATCAGTACTTATGAGCTGAGATCATCAGTAGTTGTCACTTATTCTAGCTGCAGCATACCAAGCCTTAACACCAGGTGTGGAAAGTTGAACTATCCAAAGGCTTTGTAAAAATGTATGCAAGCTCATCAGCACTAGGAACAAATTTTGGATCAATCAGACCTTTTTCAAAACAGTCTCTAATAAAATGGTGTCTGATTTCAATATGTTTAGTCCTAGAGTGCTGGATAGGATTCTTGACAATACAAAGAGCTGAAGAGCTGTCCATTAATAATGGGGTCTTAGTCTCTGTTATGCCATAATCCAGTAATTGGTTTTGAAGCCAGAGTACCTGAGATGTGCAGCTTGCAGCAGCAATGTACTCTGCTTCAGCAGTTGATGTAGCAACTGAGGTCTGTTTCTTACTCTGCCAAGAAATCAAACAGTTTCCTAGGAATTGACATCCACCAGAAGTTGATTTCCTGGTCAACTTGCATCCTGCATAGTCACTGTCAGAAAAAGCAACTAATTTACCAGAATGTCTAGTAGAATACCATAAACCTAGAGATGGAGTGCCTTGCAAATATCTAAAGATCCTCTTGACTGCAATCAAATGAGACTCTTTAGGTGCAGCCTGAAATCTAGCACAAACACATGTCGCAAACATAATATCTGGTCTAGAAGCTGTTAAATACATCAAGGACCCAATCATACATCTGTAAAGTGTTTCATCAACCACTTTACCTTTCTGATCTGTATCCAGTTGTGTGGTGCTGCACATGGGAGTAGAACAGGGCTTACAGTTTTGTAAATCAAACTTTTCCAAAAGATCTTTTATGTATTTGGACTGATGAATGAAAATTCCATCAGCCTATTGTTTGATTTGCAAACCCAGAAAGAACTGTAATTCTCCCATGGCACTCATTTCAAACTTCTGTTGCATCAACTTTGTAAAGGCATCACACAACTGTGGATCAGAGGATGCAAAAATAATATCATCTACATAAATTTGAACAAGTAGATTATGCTGCCTTGCTTTCTTAATGAATAAAGTCTTATCTATGGAGCCTCTAGTGAAATTATTTTCCAGAAGGAAGTTTGATAATGTCTCATACCAGGCTCTAGGAGCTTGTTTCAACCCATAAAGAGCCTTATCAAGCTTATACACCCAATTAGGATGTTTATTGTCCTCAAAGCCTGGTGGTTGACATACATAAACCTCTTCCTTAATTTTTCCATCCAAAAATGCACTTTTGACATCCATTTGAAAAACTTTAAGGTTTTGATAAGCAGCATAAGCTAAAAACAATCGAATTGCTTCCAGTCTGGCTACAGGGGCAAAGGTTTCATCATAATCAATACCTTCTTCTTGTGCAAACCCCTGAACAACCAGTCTGGCCTTGTTCTTAACAATAAGCCCATTTTCATCAGTTTTGTTCCTAAACACCCATTTAGTGCCTATTGCACACTTACCTGGAGGTAGAGGAACTAGTTCCCACACTTGCTGTTTCTTGAACTGAAGAAGCTCAAGCTGCATGGCATCAACCCATCCATTGTCCTTTAAAGCAATGTGATAGTTCTTTGGCTCTTACTGACTGATGAAGAGAGCATAGAAGCAGAAATTTGACAATTGACTTCTTGTTGACACGCCAGCAGTGATATCACCAATGATTTGAGACATAGGGTGATTCTTCAGATCTTGGTACACAATGAGATCTATGCAAGTGTTTGTAGCAGGCTCAGCAGCAACAGATGGTGATGGTGAATCATTTCCTTGAAACCAATCAGTAGATGGCAATTCAAAGGAAGTTGAAGTTGTAGAGATCTCATCAGCATTTGTTATGGATGGTGCTACTGGAGCTACAGGAACATCAGGTCTAGCTGAATCAGGCAGTTGATCACTAAACCTAAAGAGGTGAGTACTTCTACCATCATTATCATCAGCACCAGCAGTACCACCAGGTGGTGAACTGTTGACAGGAGCAACAGCAGGAGTTTGATAAGGAACATATTGCAGTATGTCCAAATCAAATATCTCCACAGGGCTTTGTGGAATCTTGTCCTTTGGAGATTCATTGAACTTAACATGTAGAGTTTCTTCAACCATCTTTGTTCTACAGTTGAAGACTCTGTATGCTTTGCAAGTTGATGAATAACCAACAAAGTACCCTGCATCCACCTTAGGATCAAATTTTTGGAGTTGATCCCGTGTGTTGAGAATGAAACAAGGACACCCAAAAGCTCTGAAGAATGAAATTAGAGGGGCCAAATGATGAAGAACTTCATATGGAGTCTTCATCAACCTCTGATTTACTAGAACTCTATTCTGTACATAGCAAGCTGTATTGACAGCTTCAGCCCAAAAACTCATTGGCAGTCCAGAATCAGCCAACATGGACCTTGCAGCTTCAATAAGGGTCCTGTTCTTTCTCTCCACAACTCCATTTTGTTCAGTAGTTCTTGGGATGCTATACTGCCTCTTGATTCCCTTTGATAAGTAAAACTCATCAAGTGTGTGGTTTCTGAATTCAGTACCATTGTCACTCCTCACACACTTAACTGGTAGGGAATACTACTTCTCAATGTGTAACACAAAGTTCATAATGGACCGAGCAGCCTCATCCTTTGAATGCAAGAAGAAAGTCCATACAAATCTGGAGTAATCATCCACAATTACCAGACAGTATTTCTTTTTAGCCATACTCATCACTCTCACAGGACCAAAGAGATCCATGTGGAGAAGCTGTAAGCAGGAAGTGGACTTAGGTTCTTCTATGGAGGGAAATGAAGCTTTGTGTTGTTTTCCTTTTAAGCAAGCAGTGCAGTTGTCTTCACATTTGAACTCCTTCATAGGCAGTCCCCTACTAAACCATGGCTTATCAGCTGATTCATGTTTTTGAGATTAACATGACCTAGCCTTCTATGCCATAGAATAGATTCTTGAGGGGAAGCCTTGGAAAATAGGCAAGGATGGCCTTTGAGATCTATTTTCTTGGAAAGATCTAAGGCATACACTCTTCCTGTCCTGTTGGCCTTTAGGAGAGTGTGTTCATCCAACACATTATCAATCAAACTTAGAACTTTGGATGACAGAATTCGACAGTTCTGACTAGTGAAAAGAGCAACATGGCCTTTGTCACACATTTGACTGACACTCAAGAGGTTGTACTTGAGATTTTCCACATGGTTAACATCATCAAACTTTATTTCCCCATTGGAAACAAAGCCTTTTCCGATGATGTAACCCTTTGCATCATTGCCAAATGACACAAACCCCTTCCTTCCTTGAGAGTAGTCATTAAGAAGTGATCTGTTTCCTGTCATATGCATGGATCCTCCGCTGTCTACATACCAGATGCCTCTGAGGTATGTTGAAGAATCCTGCAAAATACAACAAATTAGTTAGATTTTGAGACCCAAACCTTTTTGGTTTTGGGCCTGTTCTCATCAACAGATGGTAAACTAACAGGTTTGTTGGAAACAACAGCCTGAGATGAAAAAGATGGTGAAGAAGAGGAATCCTTTGGCATGGACCTCCTTTTCTGTGGTTTCAACATAGGAACATCTAATTAGTTAACTCTTCCCAATAGATGTTGAACCATCATAACCAGCTGTGTCTGATTTTGTGATAAAGCTTTCAGCTCTTTAGACACATTGGCATTGGAGTTTGATAAGTTCCTATGTTGCACCTTCTTCTTTTGAGCAATCTCAGCTGTTACCTGTTTAACCCCTTCCCTTTTGGTTTTCTTTTTGGACTTAAGGGTTACAGGATTTGATGTTGCTGGTACAAATGTGGCTTCAAACTCAGTTTTCATTTTAACCATTTTCTCTTTAATTTCCTCTTTATGTTTGAGTTTGGATCCTCTTTTGTACCAACAATCATCTGTAAGATGATTGAACAAACCACATACTTCACATGGTTTCTTCTTCATCTTATGTTGATCATCAACTAAAGAGGATGAAACTACTGAAGACTTGCTCTTCAGTACTTTGGAAGCATTGTTTGCTTTCTTGACTTCCTCTTTAGTAGTCTTCAAACTCTTTCTACTGACAGTTTTCTTCTCTTCAGTGCTGACAGTAGTTGGAGTTTGAACTTCAGGTGTTAAATCTTGCTCTCTAGTCCTTTCAGGACTTCCATAATTAACTCCTGAGTTGATCAACTCTTTTATCATGTGAGTGTCAGTAGTGGAACCATCAACAGCAGCTGATAGGTTCTGAGAGTGCTTAGTGCTGACTTCAACTTTTGATGATGCTCTATCAAAGAGTGAATCACATGATGAGGTGGATTGGTTATTACTTTCTCCATCAGATTTCACTTCTGCTCTTGAAGCAAAATTTGTAGGAGGAGCAGTGTGATTATAACCAATACCAAACTTCACATTGGAAGCTGATTGCTTACTAAGAAGCATTTAAAAACCTTTGCATGATTGTACCCATCGATCACACTCTACCTGGGTGACTGCAAGGGTTGCTTTGAGACTTCTTTGGTCTTCCAGAATAACCTCTAGATTAGCCTTTTCATCATTTAATTGGCATTTAAGCTTATAAATCTCATCATTTTTACTATTAAGAGCAGACTCAAACTCAGCTTTACTTTTGGAAATGGTTTTCTCAAACTCAAGTTTTTGATTTATTAATGCTACATTTGCCTCTCTAATAGAGATAAATGCAGCTATGCATGATTCAGAACATAACTTGGCTTTAGCCTCTGAAGATACCTGAGTTACCTGAGAAGATGATGCATTTGAGCAGGAACCCTCAGTAGACTCCAGGGCCATGAGAGCCAGATTCCCAAAAGGACTATCACCACCATGTGGACCAGCACCTGTGAACAGTTGTTCATGACCAGACATGTCATCTGGTAAACTGCTCCAGTCAACAACTCCGGGGGTGAAGAAGCTATGTTGTTGAGGTTGAGGAGGTTGATGAGATGGAGATGGTAGAGGTTCTGGTAGTGCATGAGGTTGTGGTACCATAGGAGCTTGAACTTGATTTGACTGTGGCATGTAATAACAAGGGTAAGGATATGGCATTTGACCCTGAGGCACAAATATGCAGGAGATTGTGGTTGAGGATGATGACCAGAATTGACAGGATGTTGCCCTCTGTGTTGTTGACCATTGCCAGGGAAGGTCACAAAAGATGCAGAGGAATTAGATCCAGATGATCTGCATTCTCTAGCAAAGTGTCCAAGCCTGTGGCATTTATGACACTTCAACTTGCTCTTGTCAAAACCAACTTTGGTTTTGCCAGAGAGTCCTGGGAACTTTCTTCCAGTTCTTTTGTAGAACTTCTGAGATCTGATATTTATCAAGGCCATTTGGCTCAAAATATCCATCTCTTCTAAGTCATCATCAACAATCCCCTTGAGATCATCCATGATGAATCATAGATTGGCATTATTACACCCAGTAGACAGACTATCAAAACTCACAAATGCAAAATCAGAAGTGTTTGAAGAGAAATCAATATGATCATCATACTGGCATTCAGATGAAGCATATTTTGACTCATGACCAACCAAGGCAGTGTTGCCTGGTACAAAGTATTCACTGAGCTTACCAGATAAAGACAGTTTTCTTTTCTGTTCTATCTCTCTCTCAAATGTGAGCAATTTCCCATGGAGTTGGGTGAGAGATAGTTTGTCCAAATTTGCACTGGAGCGTAGGACAATAGTATATGTGTCCCATCTCTCAGGCAGTGATCTGAGAAATCTGTTATTCATCTGGCTGTTGGTGTACTCATGTTTGACCATTTTTAATTCAGAGATCAAACAAGAGAACCGCTCAAACTGTTGAGTAAGTGTCTCACCCTTCCTATGAGAGAATGTCTCATATTGTTGGGCAAGGATTTCTCTGTTATTTGCCAAGACCTCATCTGTTCCTCCAAATTGTTCTTTCAAGGCATTCCAGAGGTCATGGGCAGTTTCATGATGCATTAGCCCAGAATAGATTTCATTGGGCATGTCATGGCCAGAATTCCATGGGCTTTTGCATCAATCTCAAACAGTTTCTTATCCTCATTTGAGTATTGCTCCCTCCTCTTCGGAACCATTTGATTAGTTTCCAGGTTATTCACCATAGGCTTGTGTGGACCATGTACCACTGATGTCCAACAACCTCCGCTGTTAACAGACAGGTGATGGAGCATTCGACGTTGCCATATGTTATACTCACTCCTAACCAGCATTGGAGGCTTGGTTGAGGAACCAGTATTGTGAGGATCATTGGAAGGAGTAGTCATATTAAGTTCAAAAACAATTTAATTCAAGCTTTTGAAAGATTTTACACAGACCACAACAGACTCAATGAACACCAAGAGAAAATCTCAGGATGAATGACCAGAAACACAGAAAATTCAATCTCTATAATCGTTTCTTGCAAAAATGCTAATTCAATCAAACATGGATCTTGAATAGTAGTTTTAATGATCAATTATTAGATCGATCAATGATTAACCTGCTCTGATACCATTTGTCAGGATCAGTAATCACAAGTTTGATGTATTAGAGCGTAGCGCAGCGGAATAAGAACGAGAATTAGACGAATTGTCGCAAGAATTGGATATTTGTATTCATTAAGAGCAAATACGATTATAATGAGAGAATATATTTCTGTAACAAGGAATGTTTCAATAATAGCAAATATTTCTGATCAAATCATTCACTTTATTACAATAGGATGACACTCCTTATATAGAGCGCACCCGCTGCTGTTATCACGGGAAAGTGACAACTGGCAGATCTATTACAAAAATGACTAACTCTGACATGTTCACAACTACTGAGAACATATCAGAGTGCTAAGTACAAAATATGAAACTACTGAAACTAACTACTGAAACTACAACGACTGAAGAACAAGCTCTTCAGTCGTTTTACAAAGCTACTGAAAACATAAAACTACTGATGAGCACAACAACTGAAGAGGTATTCTTCAGCTGTTGTGTCAAACTACTGAAAAGATAAACCATAAAACTACTGAAAGGTAAACCGTCACAACTACTGAAGAAGACCTCTTCAGCTGTTGTGACAATGACTGATACTTTGGTCTTCAACACTTGTGTCTTTAGACTTTGTCTTCAGCACTTGTCTTCAGACTTTGTCTTCAGTACTTGTCTTCAAACTTTGTCTTCAGCACTTGTCTTCAGACTTTGTCTTCAGTACTTGTCTTCAGACTTTGTCTTCAGACTTTGTAATCAGCTGTTGTCTTCAGCTGTTGTGGTCTTCAGTAGTTGTTGTGACGTCTGTGGGACTTAAAGGTTTTTCTGATCCGGCTCATTGGTTCTTTTGGTCCAACAAAAATTGGACAATCAACATTTCACCATTCACTTCTCTTTTTGAATAGAGTCATATCAATGGTGCCACGAGAGAAAACATAACTTAAGAGGTACTGTGTTAGGGTCTCATACCAATTCTAGGTGCCTGATGAAGACCATAAAGAGACTTGTCAAGCTTATAAACTTTGTCGGGGAAATCAGGATCCTTAAAACCTAGTGGTTGACACACATATATCTCCTTATCAATGTCTCCATAAAGAAAAGAACACTTGACATCCATCTGATAAACCTTGAACTGTTTATGAGCGGCATGAGCTAGAAAAATTCTTATTGCTTCAAGACGGGCGATAGGAGCAAAAACTTCAGTATAGTCAATCCCTTATTCTTGAGCAAATCTTTGCACAACCACTAGATTTGTTATGCACCACAACACCACAATCATCGGGTGTGTTCTTAAGACCCATTTCGTGCCAATTGGGCACTTTTTTGGAGGAAGGTCAACCAAAGTCCATACCTTGAGCTTTCTGAATTGTTGAAGCTCTAATTGCATTGATTCTACCCAGCTACGATCCTATAGAGCTGGATGAACGTTTTTTGGAACAGTTTGAGAGATAAAGCAAGAGAAGAGACAAATATTAATCAAACCAGATTGACTTCACGTTCGTACTCCGTCAGTGATAGATCCAATAATGTTATCATGAGGAAGATCTTTCAATGATTAAAATCACTGGATAAAGGCAATTTGTTTGGAGATGATTGGCTGAAAGATTGTGGATGAATAGATGAGGGAGAGAGGGATGGTACAGGCTGGGTGAGATAGATGTTGGTGATGAAGGAAGGGATGTTGAAATAGGTGGAGGTGTAAGATCAAATGATGATGAAGATGTTGCAACATCAACTGACGTGACATCATTTACTGAAGAGGTGGAAGGGATAGGAGGAATGACAGGTAATGGAGTTGAAGAAATGACATTTGTTTGAACATTTGAGATGGATGCATCATTATCAAAAACTAGAAGATTAAAAGAATTAAACACAGTGTTGGAGTCAAAGAACCATGTTGGTTCAGATCGAACATCAGATGAGTTAGACTCCTGCTAATCAACATAAAACGACTCTTGAACAATATGTGTTCTCTTGTTATATACCCGATAAGCCTTTTGAGAAGAAGAATAACCGATGAAGTAACACTCATCAGATACGGCATCAAATTTCGTCTTCTGGGATTGAGTATTCAAGAGAGTGCATGAGCAACCAAATGGTCGAAAGAAGTAAATTAAAGGTTTCCATTTATAAAAAAGTTCATAAGGTGTCTTCATTTTGTCCTTGACTGTCAACACCCTGTTGAGAATGTATGAAGCACAATTTACCGCCTCGGCCCAAAAGATAATGGGTAAGGAGGATTCTATCAGCATTGTACGAGCTGCTTCAATAAGGGTGCGATTCTTTCGTTCAGCTACTCCGTTCTGTTGAGGCGTCCTTGCAGCACTAAATTGTCTTACAATTCCCTTTGCAGCACAGAACGAATCAAGAATATGATATTTGAATTCAGTACCATTGTCACTTCTCATGGCCAAAACCTTTCTCTTGCTTATCGTCTTGATCGAAAGTATTAACTTCTGCAATTCCTCAGCAACCTCTCCCTTATGAGCGAGAAATCTCACCCAAGAATATCTTGAGAAATCATTTGTTACAACAAGATAGAAAGATTTTTGAGCAATTGATTTTACACTGATTGGGCCAAACAAATCAGTATGTAGCAACTTGAGAGGACAGGTTATGCTATTTTCAAGTTTGGGCTTATGTGGTTTCTTATGTTGTTTGCCCTTGGCACATGCCATACATTTTTCGTTCATAGAGAAATCTTTTAAAGGAAGTCTCTACCATGTTTGTTTTGACTAATTTGCTTATTATTTTAAAATTAATGTGGCCTAATCGATGATGCCATAACAGAGACTCAAAAGTGGAAGCTTTGGAAAGAAGACAGGTGGCAGTAGACTTTGACTCCCTTGAATCCATATCAAGAAGATATGTATCATGCTTTTGTGGAGCATGCATAAGTACCATTTCATATGGAATATCAATCTCAGATTTTAAAAATAGACATTCATTGGATTTAAACAAGACTGGAATGTCTTTATCGTAGATTTGAGAGACACTCATGAGATTAAACGCAAGTTTAGGTACATAGTTAACTTTCTCCAAAGTTGAAGAGCCGTTGGAAACTTCTCCTTGACCAATCATCTTTCCACCTTTTTTGTCACCAGCAAAAGCTACATAACCTCCATTTAATTCAATAATTAGTCAACAAATCTTTGAGTCCCGTCATATGCCTGGAGCATCCACTATCCACATGCCATGCACTGTTTACAACCTTAGTGGATGACTCTTGCAATAATATAAAAAAACAGATTAACCCAGGTGTGATAGGAACCTAAGTTTGAATTATTTTGGCTTTAGGAGAAACAGATTCTTACAAAAGAAATATTAACTAATTTTGTTAAATTATTTCCAAAAGAATTCCTATTAATATGACAATGATGTAATGTAGGATAATTCTTAACTAAATGATTATCTTGACCACACCTGAAACAGTGTGGTTTGAGTCTAGGTCTATTATGCAATGAGATAGGAATGTGATCAATGTGAATTTCCTCATCACATTGAGATACATTAGAATCAACGTCACTATATGTCTCATACATGCCACGAGGTCTGTATTTAAATGAACAAGAATGGTTATTTTCAGAAGTAGGTGAATGATCATCCGAAGTACAAGTAGTACTAGTACCACTTGTGCTAACTTCGGATGAAGTGGCTGCTCTTTCATTAGATAAAGAAATATTCAATGGAGTAAAAGATGCAATTGGATGAGAAAAGAATTTATCAAAAACTTAGTTTTATGTTTCTCATTATTCTTTGTAGTGAGATCAGTTGCATCATTAATATTATCAGAACAAGAAACATCATCACAATGCACAAAACTTAAAGATGAAACAGAAACATCGTAAGAACATAATGAGATAGTGTCTATTATAGGGTCACTAGAAACAAAAATAGAATTCAAAATAGATTTATGATCTAAAATAGAATGCTGAAAATCAGGTGTACTAATACTAGTGCATCCAAGCCCACTAGTTGGTCCATAGTTGTAGTCCTCATGAAAATTCTTAGGATTGACACTCTCCAAACCTGCAAGCATACTGTTAGTATCTATTTTGATCAAATCATTAGAAGGATGAGGAATAGGCATAGGAGAATAACAGTATGTACTAGGTGGAGGATAAACCTTAACATTTTCATATCCCAATCCCATTTTAATCCTAGCCCCCCGTTGAGATTTACATAAATCATCATTTTTTATTCCTGATATGGTCCATTTATCTAACTTTGACTGAAGTTTGCTTGTTTCAAATTCAGCAAGAGCAACTCTTTCAATCAAAGTATTAATCTCAACATTTCTTTTCAAAACAATTCATTTTAAGTGATCATTCTCTTTTAAGGCCTCGTTTAGTTTAACAAAGTATTTTGATTCATTGTTTTTGAGTTCCTCATTAATTCTTTATAAATCTTTCTCATTATCAATTATAAAATATTAGCTTTATAAACCCCAAATAATCTGATTTTGCATGCAGAAGAACACATATCCTGAATTACCTCTTACGGAAGTCCCATCACCACCTTTTCTGTTGCTAGAGCCTTTTCACATTGGCACACCGGAGTACTTGACTTGCTTTCCTCAAAAGTGATAGTAGCATCATCATTTTCCAATCCTTGTTCGGTGGGTAGACTTCCTTCCTTCTTCAGTCCTTTAGATTTACCTTCTCTCATCCTCTCATCCTTCTTCTCTTTCTCTTTCGTAGATAACTCAGCCTCACCTTTGAATTCCTGGAATGGATGAAATTCATCTTCATAATCTACCTTCCCCTTCCCTTTAACAGTCTCAGCCACCAAAGCATGATTAATCTCAACTCTTTTCTCTTCAGCCTCAGCACTCCAATCAAAGTTAGAAATCAAGGCAATCTCTTTTTTGTGATTCATATCCTCCTTTTCTCTCTTAGTGGTTAATCATGGAACTCTTGAATTACTAGAATTAGTGACAATTGGTGATGGACATTCACGTTTAAAATGTCCTAGTTGTTTACAATTGAAGCATCTCAGCTTGGACTTATCAAATCCTAGTTTTGAAATACAGCTTTGGCCTCCAAAGTTCTTTCACCCAGTGTGCTCCATAAATCTTCGAGCCCTAAGAATCAACATTGCCATTTGCCACTGAATGTCTATCTCCTCAAGATCATCAGGGTCCACCTGATACATATCCTCCATTGTCATTCCTTTCACTTTCAACTCTCCAGCTACAAGGGCTTCATAGCTCTGAACAAACATACCTAAAAGAGCCATTGTTTCTGACGAAACTGAAGTTTCAACATTTTCCTTAGTATTAGCCTGATCTCTCCCAACACTAACACTTCCTCCTGAATAATTACTTGTTTTAACTCCTCCTTGAGTCGATGTCTGCATTTGGGAGCTTGTAGCGGATGATAGTAATGTAGCATTTTGAGTAAAACCAGGTGTAGGCATCATGGTATGGTTAAATTCCTGTCTCTTCATGTCCAACTCAAAGGATTTAAGTTTATTGATGATATCCATCGGCTTGTAATGTGTGAAACTTCTTTCTTGCTTTAGCATTCTCACCTGAAGACTCCACTGAGGTGGGAGAGAGTCTAGTAGTCTGTTCACTTGTTCATTGTTGGAAAGTTTTTCATCGTATTTCTTTAAGGTACTTGAAACTTTCAAAAAACAATTTGTGAGATCTATGATACTCTCATTCTTGTATCCTACAAACGAATTGAATTCCTTCTCTGCTTGAATGCTCTTATCCTTCACCACTTCATTACTACCATAATAGAACTCACATAGAGCATCATAGAAAGACTTAGCATTTTTATGCTTTGCAAATCGGTTGTAGATGTCTGGTGCCAGACAGAGAGTTAATGCTCCAAAAGCTTTCTGGTCACAATCGATCAGCTTCAATCCTTTTCAGTGAAAGTAGACGAGTCCTTATTTTGAGAGACAACATCACCAAAAGTTTTAGTTGGTATGTGAGGACCAGAAATAATCGATTCCTATTGATTGTGGTCAGTGTAAAAGAAGAAGTCTTTGAGACATCTCTTCCAATCCTTGAAATTATCCCCTTTAATGAGTCTCGGTGGTCTATTAGGAGCAACACTTTCAACATCAGCAAGAGTTAGTGAAGTTAACTTTGACAAGGTAGTTTCGCTGGAAATGAAGTAATTTCGGCAAAAGAATTAATAGTTTCGCTGAAAATGAAGTAGTTTTGCTGAAGAAGGTAAGTTCGCAAACAGTTTCACTGAGAAGCTAGTTACGCTGAATTTCCATAATTTCGCAGACAATTTCGGCAGTAGTTTCACTAGGCGAGTGTCTAAAATAGCTTAGTTTTGCTGACTAGTTCTCACTAAAAAAGCTTGAACTTTTGTTCAATAATACTTACGGAAGCAAGTTCGCTTGTTACACCCTCATAAGCACTGATGAACTTTCGTTCAAAGAAACTAGTTTCGCAAAACAACAAGAAACAATCTTATTGAAGGTAACACTGATAGTTTTGCAGAAAGAATTTGTAGTTTCGCTAGATTAACAACTAATTTCACTGGACGAAGCTTAAACCCTTTTTCAACACGAAATCAATCTGAAGTTATCAAAAACTTAATGGATTTGAGATCTGATGATTAATAGAGCTTTCCCAACCAATAACCAGCCAAATTCAATCAAATTCCATGTTAAATACACACTAATTTGAGCTAAAATTGATGAAAACTTAATATTGAAGAAAAACAACCAAAAACTCAACAAATCATGAGCACTAAGGCTCTAATACCATATTGTTGGTCCATTTGATCGATTTGCAGTACAAATGAGTTGTTGAATTGTTCAATGACAAATACAAACAATAACAAGATGAACAAAGAAGATTAAGAACAATAGCAATTCAATCCAAGTAAGACAATGATGATCAATACAAACAAAAGTAACAAAGCATAATGATATTTCTGTGAAAATACTGCTTACAAATGTTACTTGCAACAATGATAAAAAATTAGGGTTTTTGCAAGATTAGCTTACAATGATAAGAATCAAAACTATATATAGCAGTTCTAGTTTGGCATACAGTTTTGCTGTCAGTGAAACTGTTCTGCCGAAACTGTAGTTTCACCTGGCAAAAACAATAATTTCGTTGAGCGAACTAAACGACTGACTGTGAGCAAAATTATAGTTTTGCTCATAGTTTCCCTGGACTGCAAAACCAAATAAAATTAATTACATACAAAAGTAAACCAACATAAGACCTATTACAAGCAAATATAAACATTCTAATCTAAGGTGAGTCCAACCTATGCATGATCTTTAGATACCAAAGGCCAAGTGTTGAGACACCTTTGAGATATCTTAAAATTCTCTTAACAGTGATAAGGTGTGACATCTTGTGGTTGGCTTGATATCTTGCACAAATACATATGGCAAACATGATATCAGGGTTGCTAGTTAACCCAATCATAGACCTGTAAAGGTGTTCATCCGCATACTCCCCCTAAAGATCAAGACCAATGGAGTGGTTTCTTGCTATGGATGTCTTAGCAAACTTGCAGTCAGTCATGTTGAATCTCTTGAGTATGTCTTGAACATACTTTGACTAACTTATGAAGATGCCATCTTCAACTTGCTTCACTTGAATTCCTAGAAAGTAATTAAGTTCCCCCATAGCACTCATTTCAAATCTATCCTTCATCAGCTTCTCAAAGTCTTTGAAGAGCTTTGGATTAGTTGAACCAAAGATGATGTCATCTACATATACTTGAACTAGCATTAAGTCATTACCTGTTCCTTTGATGAAGAGAGTTCCATCTATAGTACCTATTCTATATCCATGCTTGCAGAGATAATGAGATAGAGTCTCATACCAACTTCTTGGTGCTTGGTGTAATACATAAAGAGCTATATCAAGCCTGCAGACATAATTAGGATGATTAGGATCTGCAAACCCGGGTGTTTGTTTGACATACACCTCTTCATCAGTCACCCCATAAAGAAAAGCACACTTGACATCAAGTTGGTAGACCTTGAAGTTCTTGGATGCAGTAAAAGCTAAGACTATCCTAACAGCTTCCAGTCTTGCAATAGGAGCAAAGACATCTGTGTAGTTAATTCATTCTTCTTGTGTCTACCCTTGAACAACTAGTCTTGCCTTGTTTTTTATGACAAGTCCTTTATAATCCTTCTTGTTCCTAAAAACCCATTTGGTTCCTATAGTAGTCTTCCCATAAGGAAGAGGACATAGGTTCCAAACCTTTTGCCTCTTGAATTGAAGCATCTCTTCCTGTATAGCATCAACCCAACTTCCATCCTTTAGGGCCTTATTAATTTTCTTAGGCTCTATCTGAGATAAGAAATAAGAGTGAAGAAAAACATTTGCATCATGAGTTTGTCTTCTTGTTTTTACCCCTGATCAACATCTCCAATGATGTTTGAGGTGGGATGAAACTTGATTCAATTATTGTATGACATCATTGATGTTGTCTTCAATGGGATGGTTATCAACATCTACAAATTTGTGATCACTATAACCATCACCATTCTCTCTTACATTTGTGCCTCTATGCTGGAATGTGAAGGCATTTCAGATGCATCAGCTGAATTTGTCATTATTGTGCTGATCGTTCTCTATTTTCAGGTTTAGTTACAATTAGAGCTAAAGTTATATTGCTTGAAGGTCATCTCAGCTCAAATCTTGGATCAGGATCGCCTATTGGTAAGATATATATGGATCCTGAAACACTCTCACAAGATTTGTTAAAACAGTTGGTAACTAAATCAAGATCAAATAGTCAATCAGGACCAGAACCATTTACACTGTGTATGTATTTATTGAAGGTCACATTGGCTGACTCCTCAACTATTCTGGTTTCGAGATTGTATACTCTATAAGCCTTGGCTTGAAAGAGTATCCAATAAAGTGTCCATTATTTGATTTCTCAACAAACTTGGCAATTTGATCTTTGGTATTCAAGATGGTGCAAGGACATTCAAATGACCTGAGAAAACCAATGAAAGGCTTCCTCTTATGCCAAAGTTCATAAGGATTCTTACCATGTGTCTTAACCACTAAAACTATGTTTTGCATATAACAGGAAGTGTTGATTTTCTCTGCCCAGAAGGTGATGGGCAGCTTTGAGTCAGACAACATAGTTCTTCTACGTCAATTAGTTTCATGTTTCTCCTCTCAGCAACACCATTTTGCTGAAGTGTTCTGGCAGCACTGTATTGTCTTGTAATACCCTTTTTAACCAAAATGTATCAAGGATCTGGTTCTTGAATTCATTTCCTTGATCAAATCTTATGGTTTTGACTTTGTGATCAGATTGATTCTCAATCTGGAAGATGAAATTCTTTAGAATCTCAAGGATTCTCATCCTTAGTTCTAAGAAAAAAGACCTAAGTGAATCTTGTAAAGTCATCTATGATCACCAAATAGTAAGAGGTCCTTCCAAGACTCATTACACTAGTGGGGGCAAACAGATCTATATGTAACAAGTGTAGGGGAGTATAGATGGAGTTTCTTTCTTTTATCTTGTGAGATACCTTGTGTTGCTTCCTTTTCAGGCATGTAACATAGTGGTCATCACTTGTAAAATCTTTCTTTGGCATTCTAGTTACCAAATCATTCTTAATAAGTTTATTCATGTTTTCAAAGTTTACATGGTACATTCTTTTATGCCAGAGGAAAGACTCATCACTATTTGCTTTAGACAAAAAGCAAGAAACTTCTCTTAAGGGAGATGTTTCTTGCTAATCCATCTTGTACATGTTACCTTTACTAGGGGCTCTAAGCAAGACATGCTCATGAGGAATGACCATCATGAGCTTGAGAAAAATACACTCATTCTCAGTAAAGAGCATGTTATGAGTTTGTTAACAAAATTAAGATACACTTAGAAGATTGTATCCAAGCTCCTTCACTAAGTTTACCTTTTCAATGCTAAGCATACCATTTCTAACCTTGCCCCTTCCAGTAATGTAACCACCAGCATCTCCTCTAAAAGCAACTGGTCCTCCATCAATCTTTTCAACTTTTGGAGTAGTGACCTATTGCCTATCATGTGCCTAGAATAGGCACTATCAATGATCCATACATTTCTATTTGTCTTTAGCTGTTCCTACACAAAAAAGATGGTTAGTTACATTTGGAACCCAAACCTTATTCGTCTTGGGTTAAAAGAATTTGAAGGTAATGCAATAGTAATAGATACTCTAGTCATTTTTGAGGATCTTTTGCTGATGTAGATAGAGAGCTTTTAGTCACTTGGTCTTTCTTTGACTTCCACACCACCTTTGGAAGCTTAGACTTGACCTTCAATACTTTGGAAGTTTTGTAGACTTTGAAAGTTTTATTGACTAAACCTTTGGTAAATCCTACTAGCACTGCAACAGAATTTAGTGCTTTGGAAGTATTTCCTTCTTCTGAGACCAAATTTTCTTCCAAAGGAAATTTCCCACTTGCCTTAATCTTCATATTGGAGCTTCTGAAAAGAAAAGTCTTTCCTTTCGAAGCTTGCTTCTTTTTGAAACTCTTAGAAGTCTTTTCTTGGTCATGTGGAGAGTAGCTTTTGGATTGTAAGGACAATCCTTAATAAGATAAGAGGTACTCTCACACATAACACATTCCATTTTCTTCTTCCTAAGAGCCTTCTTTTGTGAACAAGGCTAAACTTGATCACTTTTCTTCTCCACCTTTATCTTTGCAGATGCAGTGTAAGTTCTTTTAGGGTGAGCACTTCTTTTGGAGTTGGATGGTTTAGGTTGTGCAGTAGTGGTACACAACTGATCAACCTTCTTCTTGCTACTAGGATGAGTTGACACTAAACTAGAACTCCTGGTACTAGAGTTGAAGTTAGTATCTTCAATCTTTACCACCTCAAATCCTGTAGAGATAAAAACTTGTTTCTGCTTAGAGTTAAAGGTAGCCTTGATCTCTTGAGCCTTCTTTGCTTTTTTCTTGTTTTTCATTATCAAGTTCTTTCTCATAGACTTGGTTATCCCAGTCTTTTTACTCTCCTTAGAAGGATAGTGACCCTACTTAGAATGCTTTTCTTCACTCTTCCTAGAGGCATTTCCCACCATCACTTCTTCATCCTCTTCAGTCAAGGGGTCTATGAGAGGAACCTCATCTTCATAAGTTACACACCTAGGAGATCTTACAAACAAGATGGTGTGTGGGGTAGCTATCTCACTAGATCCCAGTCCCTACTTATTTTGATAACAACTTTTGCATGCAAGGATGAGGATATATTGATCTTGAAGGTCTCTTCTTCAAAAACACATTTTTCTGCCCAGGCTTTGCTGATGACAAGCTCAGCCTGGCACTCAGTCAACTTAGTTATGAGATCTTTGATTTGAGACTTGTATTTATGTGCTTATGTTTATCTGACATCAGGTAATTTTCCATTACCAAACTCCATTAGTCCCGTTAGGTCTTGCATACACGTGTCGTGGGCACACACAAGCTGTCGTTGAACGTTGGTGACTTAATGATACTAATCTATGATAAACAATAATAATCTAATTAATAACGTTGATTATTAGTTTTGATTATGTGGTTCATGAATTTATAGAATTTTAAATAATTAATAATATATATATTTCATGTGTTGTGTGACTCATGGTAAATGTATAGGATTATTATTATTGGTTAATAATACTTGAGTTTGGTATTTAAAAACTATTTAAAAAGAGTTAGAAAGATTAGTTTTTATAAAATATAATTAAATGGGTTATTTTGTAATACCTTTTTAATTAAAACTTACCAAAATTTACCCAACCCTAGCCCCCAAACCCCCATTTGCGGCCAAAACCCTCACCCGCACCCCTATTCTTTGCGATTTTGATCCTAAAACAAGCATACAAGTCGAATTCCAAGTGGTTTCAAGTAATAGAAGTTGATTTCAAGTGATAATCATCATCTAAGCACATCTAAAGGTTAGGTTTGATTAGTTCTTTATGTTGATTGTTCTTGATGAACCCTAATCCACGAAATTGATGATGATTATATGCAATTTATGACTGTATGATGATTATATGATGTTAGTTAGGTTGTATAAATGTTAGATTATGTTGATTGTGCAAGAAATCTAGGGTTTGATCATCTAGTTCAGACATTGCCATAAGTGAAAACTTTTTGTTCTTGGAATTCATGATTTGATGATGCTAAGATGTTAGATGTAATGTTTACATTTTAGTTTAATTGAATTGTGCAAGAAAATCCATAAAATTGAGATGTTGATCATGACTTACTAAAAGTAGAAACTTTTATGCATGATGTTTGGGAATTTGGATGTTTTGGAGATGATTAACATGTTAGAACAAAAGTTATGAACTTGATTAGGTATAATATTGATGAAATTATCATTGGATTTGATGCTGGAACACTTTTGGGTGTTGCTTTCCCAAAAGGGAAACTTTATTTTTGTAGAACTTTGGATGTTATGAATTGGGTATGTTGTGATGTTAAGATAATGTTAGAATGATTATGGGTGATGTTTGTGGAGATAGAATGTGTAATTGAGTTGTTATGGATGTTTCGTTGATCATGTAGGAAGTATAGGTTTGTTGATCATACATGAGAATGGATTATGGTTAGTGATTAGGAGATCATGTTTGGGATTGAAACTGATGATCAATGTGTATGTTGGTTGGAATGAACTAAATGAATGAATGTGATTATGATTGTCATACACACGTGCGAATCTGAGGCCCCTACTTAGTAGGATTAGCAGGGATTAGTCTTTGCGTATAAATTATTTGTTTTGATGTATTCATATATATATTAAGCATAATGATTGTTGAGATTTGCATAAGTGTATGATGATCTAATGTGGCATGATGACTTAGGTAGAACCTAGGTTGATAATGTGATATACTTGGATAAATTGCATGATAATTTTGTATGTTAAGGTATCATATATGATTAAACTATATTTCAACTATATGTCACCAACTGGTCAAACGGGTCAACTAGGTTAACCTAGGATTATTGAGGTTCTATATGTACATGTATTTATGTACTTGTGTGTTCTAGGTAACCTTTGAAGGGTTGTCTTTGCATCTATCACGAGTCTTTTTATTCACTATCATTACACACCAGGTGATTTCATGCCCCTCTATTCTTTTAACTCTCTTTTGGGGGAGGTAGCATACTTGTACTCAAATGCTATTTTATTATTATAAGTTGTGTATGTTTTAACATAGTGCTTAATACCTTGAAAAGTCCTCACACTTTCGGATCGTTAATAATGGTAACTAGCGGGAAATCTTGGGTAGTTCTACTGGGTGTGACGAGCCCCACCTGTGCGACTCGAGGTTAAACGGGTGCAATATTGTCCTAAACACAAACATCGTCACGACCTGGTAAGTTGTAACGGGAGGCAACAACGCAACACAGTCAGCTTCGATCGTGAAATTACTATGGTTATTACTTGTGAATATAGACTAGCTATCTTATTCAATACACTTCTTATGTTATACAACTGTTAATATTTATGTTAAACATAAACTCTTGAAGTCACCAACCATTGTGTTGACATTTTTAGTATGCTATTCTCAGGTCGTTAACTCAGCTTGCCATTAGGAGCACAACACGGGTCTAGCATGCATCCTAGGGCTTTAATTCATAGACAAATTGTTTATCTTTTATTTATGGGTTTTAAACATTGGGATGGCACGTGTTTGCCATATTATGCATTCATTTACTTTGGGTTTGTCTTATTTTGCAAACGCTTCCACATTTTTTTAAACTTTTGAATTTTGGTTGGTTTTGTTTTGAATGTGGCATATAGTGTCGTTCTGAGTAACTAGTGACTGTGATCCTAGTTTGTTCACACGCCTCGCGGTAAAACTCCACGCGTGGATTTTGAGGGTGTGACAGTTTAAGAGTTGAAATGGTTTTTTCTAACTCCTCTATCTTTAGCTTATAGTCATTTTCATCTCTTTTGAAATCAGATTTTAATTATTTAATGACTCAAGATCAGATCTCATCTCTAAGTTGTAGGACCTGTGTCTATTAACTTTAGCAATACATTTAGGTGTACAGAGATGTTCTAATACCTTTGCTTCATCATGGTCAACCATTTGTGCTTGGTTTAGAGATGCATCTTCCACCTGAAAGCTCCAGTCAAATCCTTCTTCTTCAATAGCAATTGCATCTTACTGCTTTGGCTTCTTATTCTAGGTGGCTTTCTCAGTGTAGTTTGGTCTGGTTTATGCTTGGCCATGATTTGTCTTAGGTTCCTTGCACTCACTTGCAAAAGTTTCCATTTGGTTATAGTTGAAATACTTCACTTTGCTTTTATCCAGCCCAAACTTTCCACTAGCTGCATTGCTTGGAAACTTCCTTCCTTTCCTCTTGTAGAACTTCTTGGCTCTGTGAGTGAGAAGAGCCATCTGCTAGACTATTTCCATGTACCCCAGATCATCTGGATGGATATGATACAGGTCTATACGAGTGAATAGAAAGTTATTTATGCTTTCATTAGAAGACACATAGGCATGTGAAGAACATATCATTTGGAATGGGCTTCCTTGGGTGTAGCATTCTCTTGGTGTCTTTAGGAAGGTGATGAAAGGACCCTTTTATGAATTGTCAGAGTAGCATATAGATAATGTTGAGGTTCTATGCTATCCTTTTCAACCACATGCAGGACTGAACTCATTTGATTGCTAGAGTTACCAGATGAACCTTAAATGTTCATCTCCATTTGGTATCCACTGAAAATACCATACAACTCTATCAGGATAAGAGTTTTAAGGTTCTCAGTCCTCTTGATAACCACACAGTATTATGTCATTTCCTAGAAGAGAGGACATAAACTTCCTTACAATATCATTGTTCTTAAGAGTTACTCCAACGTCCATTAGAGTGTCCATAATCTCAATATACCTGAAGTATTATTGAGTCATGGTCTCACCTGTTTTAAAGGTGAAATTTTCAAACTGCTACTTTAGGAGATCCTTCTTATTCTTTTTGGCTTCAATTGACCCCTCATACATCAGCTTCACTGCATCCCACAGCTGCTTAGCTATTTTGCACTTCTTGAAGCCTTTATATATGGAGTTTGAAAGAGTAGTTTGAAGGGCTGTCATGGCCTTCTGATCAATCTCTATTTTCTTTCTGTCTTTATCAGAGTAATTAGTTACAACCTTTGGAATCATACCACCTCCAGCAGCAGCTACAGAGGTTCTTGGTATGTAAGGTCCTTATGACTTGATGAAACCATCCATTCTTTGCACCAAGTGTCAAAGTCTTCAGGAGTGATCAGTGGGGACTTTTTCATGGTTCCATTTTCCATATTAGATTTAGTGATAGCTTCCATTTGAGATGTTAAGTGTTTTGTGTGTGTGAGGGATCTTAAGATGGTGAGATCTTACAATCAAGAGCCTGGAAACCTCTGATACCAATTGTAGGACCGTTTAAAGGGAGTTGCAACACAATACACAATGAGGTGAGTTTGTATAGAACACTTAACATATCAAATAGGGAACTTGTACCACTAGATAGATACTTAGAACACTAGCAAATCAAATATGAGACAGAAGAAGAACAGAAACATCACAAGTATTTTGGTTTTTAAGGATGTTGTATATTTCTCTCAAGTTCTTTTGCAAGTGTACAAGCATGTAAAAAAAGTTACAAAGACCTAAGATACTAAATACATCCTATAGTCAGCCATACTTTGAAGGGCAACTGGATACATGATATAGACAACAACAAAATCAATGTAGAGTCAAAAGGCAGATTGCCTTTTGACTAGTGACTATGACATGCCATAGCTCACATACTAATATATTACAAAAAGGATAAAAATACATAAAGTAGAAAGTAAAGGACTCAAGACCTCAATGTACAGTTATCAAAATCATGGACCTTTTCACCAACTTGTGAAAGTTGGTGAGTCAATAGAGTTGTAGCAAAAAGGTAGTTCAACTTTATGGTAAAGTACATAAGATAAAAGCATGTCTTCAAAAGTCTTCGGAAGATAATGTGTCTTCAATTCTTGGCTTCGGAAGACTTTGTCCTTGAAGCTTAGGAAGACTTCACTTTAAGTATCAGAAGATGTTGGTCTTGGCTTTGGAAGATTTCACACTTAGAATATTTTCTAAGGCAGAGTGTGAAACTTCCAAAGCATTCTACTCAACACTTCTGTACATGCATGTAGGATAGATTCTTGGATGTAATTGGATGTTTTGGATGCATCAGCCTCATACAGAACCTTACACTAACAACATATATCATGGGGAGGAAGTAATTTACATCCCTAAGGACGTAACTAAAGTCGTAAGGTCAGATTTGACATAATTTTTTGGATTTTGACCATATTTAAGGAGAGTTATCAATTCTAAAAACCCTAATTTGCATTAGGAGCAGAAAGTAATGAACTTTGATGATTCTTGAGGTTTCTTTCACTCCTACAACTCATTCCAGTCCATCAAATCGTGTTCTAATTCGATTTTGATGATGCAAGGCTAAACGTTTCGTGATCTACCTCGGGTAATAGATTTTGTGTTATTAGCTTTTCGTTTGTGTTCAATTTGTGTTGGGATTAAACTTTAGAACCTGTTAAGTTCATTATTAAGTTAGCTTGTGCTTGATTGTTTAAACAATTGTTTTAGTGAATGTTGATTTGAATGTCATATAATTTAGCACGAGTTGTATGACTGCAAGGTTTTGATTGTTAATTCAATTGGTATGGTGTACTAAGACCTGTTTGGTCTTTGTTATCTTTATCACTTAATCATTACACGTATAGAATTCCCGTTAAAGATTTTCACTAAGTTTAACTAAGCGATTGCCGAGAACGGCACCTGAATCCCGGGGTGGAATACCTTTTCTCATTATCATATTCTTACCAATTTTAGTTACTTGCAAGTTATTTTCTTAGTAATTTGTTAATCATTCTAAAATTCACTTTTCACAGTTAAGAGATAATATTTTAGTGATTATTTATTTTAATTAATTTTCTTACAAATCAAAATACGACACACTGGCCACTAATTCCACGAGGATCGACAACCCTACTTACCCTAACTAGTTTAAGGTGAATAGGAACACATATTATTTTTCATCTTATTTTATTGATACTTCAACATCGATCAGGAATCCAACTGCAACGTGTGAGTGCAAGTTTCATTTTTATTACTTATTAAACTTAACGTTTGATTTATTGCTTATGTTTATTTTGTTGTTTGAATCTTCAACATGATTAGTAATGCACATTCTTATAGCAATTATATCCTTTGGTTCTATAACTTCATCCAATAAAGTTAGCAGGCATTCAATATAACTAAAAGAATCCTTATCCCGTTGCGATGCATGGATATAACTACTAGTTATTAGAAATTTCTTAGTTAGATCTTATCTTTTCTAAATTTAACAAGATGACACAACATATAGTCATTTAACACCCCTGCTTGAATACCCTCATCTCACATCAGGAGCGAACAAATTTGTTGGTTCTAGAAAGGCTGGTACAACCAAAACCAAACACTTAACAATTTTGGTGCAACTAATAAGGTCTTCCAAAGCTAAGTCAAGAACTTCCGAAGGCAAAGCTAGAACTTCTGAAGATTATGTCTGAAGAATCTTCTGAAGGAAAACTACAACTTCCAAATACAAAGTCTTCTCACTTCCGAAGTTTAAGACTTGGAAGAAACAAAGACAATGACTTTCGAAGCATGAAGAACTAAAGTAATCCTCAAGCCTCAGAAGAAGTAGCTTCTTCTAAAGTATGAGTGGCTTCACAAGAACAGTTCTTCCGAAGCTAGTTAACGTTTAGAAGAACCTACTATGAACCAATGGACATAAGTACTGTCCTTATGACACTCCACTGCAAATCTATGATATATTGCATGGTGCTTTCCCACGCCCATTTAGTTGACCATACTTTATTCCATTGTTCACCTTTTATCAGTTAGTATAGTTACCAACTTTAGTTGATGACAAAAGGTAAGTCATGGACATCTCATGACTACCTTATCTTAGATAATATTTTATCTAAGATACCTTGTCTTTAGCACTATAGTATTTGCTTTAATCATAGTTTTCCAGTTGATATCTATGTATATCCGACTGTAGGTGATAGTATATATAGTTTCTTATTGTAACTCATGTAATATGCTTGTAAGAGTCTTGTAATACTTTGAGTTGAGAAGTAATATATACAAGTGCCTTGAAAATTATCTTCTTATGTTCTTAGTTACTTAATATATTGTTATCAACTCTTAGAGAGATTCTGCAGCATCAAACCGAGTATGTTTAAGTTAGTTTGAGAGAAAACAAGTGTTTAGTGACAAAACTCGATCCTTTAATTGGTATCAGAGCTATTTAGGCTCTTGACTATAAGATCTTACCATCCAAATCAACCTTTCTTCATTCATTCTTCAACCACACTACAAAATGGCCCTCAACCAAAAATCTAAAGTTGAAATGGGGACGATGACCAAAGCACCTATCATCACCCCTGAAAACTTTAGATCATGGAGTAGATGTATCGAAGGTTTCATCAGGTACCAAGATGGCAAGATGTGGCAATCTATCATTAATGCTCTTTATAGACCAAAGGTTATTGTACCGGGTGGAAACGGTGTCAAGATAGAGAAAACTATAAAAGATTACTCTAATAAAGACCATAAGAAGCTAGACATTGATAGCATTGCTATGACTGTTGTAATGACTGCAATACCCAACTCCATCATGGTGGGTTTTGAGAATTGCAAGTCAGCAAAAGAACTGTTTGATGCCTTGTCCTAGATGTACTCTAGCTTGAACAACTCCAAGAAAGATTCACTGAAGCAACAGTTCGAGAACTTCACTTATATTGCTGGAGAGACCCTTAGCAAGCAATACTTCAGGTATTTGGATCTAATTTCCTTCCTTCAGCCTATGGAAATTGCCTTTGAATAGAGAGATTTCACTTGAAAATTCATGAGTGCACTCCCACATGAGTGGATTTTCTATTGTGTCTCTATCAAGAGGACAGAAAACTTGAACTCCCTTACCATGACTGAACTATATGGCATCCTTGATGGAAACTGTGTAGAGATGGAGAACAAGCGAGGCCATCAGATGAGTAGACCCTCAAGCCTTCCTGCTAGAAATGCTTTAATGGTTGCTGAAGGCTCAAGACCCCCTAACCTCAGAAGTACCTGACATACCCCCAGCAGCCATCATGTTCTTCTAGGCCATACATCACTTTCCCTGAGACTCCAAGGTCTTAACAAGGGCAGTAAAGTTCTTTCCAGGACAACTATGCCTTTGTCTCAGAAAGTGGACATTCTAGTGACTTTCAATAATTCTTTGATGATCTAGAATATTTCAGCCTAGATGACATGGAATATGTGGGCATTGTCCAACAGATGGCTCTGTTAACTTACAGAGCAAAGAAGTTCTTCAAAAGAACTGGAAGGCAGTTTCCCCAGAACCCAACTAACAACAAGTTTGGGTTTGACAAGACAAAGGACAACTGTTACAACTATAACCAACTTTGTCACTTTTCTAAGGAATGTAAGGCTCCCAAGTCAAATCCGGGAACCTCACATGCCTCCACACATCCCTTTATACCTAAAGCCCCTAGGAAGTCAACTGAAATAACAGTTGTGGCTCAAAACATTGACTGGAGCTTCATCATACAGGATGTGACTCCTGCTCAAGCACTTATGGCCGGAACTGATGACAACAAGGTATAATAACACCTCTATACTCCTGCCTACATTGCTAAAGTTAAGTTATATCAGGACTACAATATGGAAATTAAATCTAATATTGAGTCTTTAAATGTTTTAAAATCTGATTTTAAAAGGGCTAAATCTGAATATCAAAAGAAAATCGAGGAGTTAGAGAAAATTGTGTCCTTGTTAAAACATGAACACACAACCTACAAGACTCAAATTAAAGATTTAATATCCAAATTAATTAAGGCTCAAGCCCAGCTTGTCATAGCTGAGGCTTAAGCCAGGAAGCATGCTATCTCTAAGCAAAACTTCCAAGCCATTCTTGTATCATCTTCTCACTCAAACTTTGTGACCAAAACAAAGGTGGGTTCGAAACTAATGAAATTGCTCCACCACAATCTTATGAGTCTATTAGACAATCAAGATATAGAACTGAAGAGCAAGAGGTTCCATCTGCTGACCCACCTTCCCATGAGTCAAAGAGTGATGCAACTATGGAGACCATCGCAGGGAAGAACCAGGTAATCCAAACCACTCTCACCAATGATGACCAACCCCTAACCACCAAATCCAGAAGAAGCCGAGCCAAGGAAGCAAGAAAAACTACCAAGAAAGTGGCTGAGTCCAAGCTAAATATAAACCCAAAACAAAAAGGTATATTTGTTTCAACAAGATTCCAAGTGGTTGGAAACTCTAATTCTGGAAAAGTGTGTAGTACTAGCACACCCATCCAACAAAAGTATCAGAAGAAGAAGGGAAAGACAACTAAGGAAGAAAATAAAATCAAGAAACAATAGTACTCAAGTTTCCAGAAGATTAACATTGCATGCATGATGTGTGCTTTGCAAAACCATATGGCAAAAGATTGTTACTACAATCCTACAAGCACACACTATGCAAACAATGTTAAGAAAGAAGGAGTCAGGGAGCGTTTCACATTTGGACCTTCTCAAATGGTTCAAGTGTTGAAGAGCAGAGAAAGCGAACTTCTTTTGAATCAAATCAAAGCATATAAGAAGTTGGAGAACACAAAGGGTAAAGCTTATTTCTGAAGCAAGGTTTCTTTCAGAAGAAACTCCTTCTTCCTAAGGGAAAATGGCTTTGGAAGATAAAGCCAAGAAAACTCAGAAGAACAAGAAAGTTCCCTTGAAACCTTTCGAGAAGAAGACTGCTTCGAAAGAAAAGGTGGTGAAGGTATCTTCCGAAAAGAAAGAAGCTTCGGAAGAATGCCATGCTGCTCAAGTTTCAACAAGCTCATCTACAATGATCAACCAAAGGATGGACTAGAAGATCAAAGAAGATGTTGCAACCAAACCTCTTTTTCACCAACTCTCATTATACCCCCATGCATAACTTTTGGTTCAATAAAATCCTCATCATTGGAAAAGCCCATGACCAACAAGGCTTGGGTTTCCAATAAAAACTAACTTTCTTTACCTTATGTACAGGGACATCCATATGACAAAAATAATAATGTGTGGATTGTTGACAGTGGATGCTCCAGGAACATGATAGGGAATAGATCTCTCCTTCAAAAATTTCAATATTTTGATAGAGGTCCTATTCAATTTGGAGGTGAGGCTACAGGGTACATTTCTAGCAGAGGAAGTGTATCCAATGGCAAGTTAGAAGTTGACAAAGTTCACTTTGTCAAATAGCTTGAACACATAAGTGCATTATCCTCAAACTAGGAATGACATTTCCTATAGAATTTGTGCTTCTTAAATCTCACAGGAAAGAGGATATGTACAAGCTAGATATGCATAATGCTTCCCCACTAGGTGAAGTATCATGCTTTCTTTCCAAAGCTGATGGTGATGAGTCAACACTATGGCATAAATGACTGTGTCACGTCAATTTTAAAACCATGAATAAATTGGTTAAAAGTAACTTGGTACATGGTTTGCCTAAAAAGGAATTTTTCTTCAAAGATTACTCTGTTGCATGTCTGAAAGGAAGGCAACATAGAGTATCTCATAAATCTAAAGTTGTTAACTCTATCACCACTCCATTGCACTTATTGCACATGGATCTTTTTAGTCCCACAAGTATAATGACCATTGTAAGGAAATCATATTGCCTTGTGATCGTTAATGATTTTACTAGATTTACATGGGTATTATTATTAAGAACCAAAGATGAAACTGCTGAAGTGTTAAAATCTTTTATTCTTAAAATAGAAAATCAAACTGATCACAAGGTCAAAATGATTAGAAGTGATCAAGGGACTGAGTTCAAAAAGTAAGTTCTTGACTTATTCTGTAACTCAAAAGGGATTGCCAAACAATATAGTGCCCTTAGAACTCATCAACAAAATAGTGTTGTTTAGAGGAGAAATATGACACTTATTGAGGCTGTTGGAACTATGTTAGCTGATTCAAAGATGCCTCTAACATTCTTGATAGAGGCGGTCAACACTACATGCTATGCGCAGAATAGAGTTCTTGTAGTTAAGCCACATGGAAAAACTCCTTATGAGTTATAGAACAAGAGGCCACTGTTCATTGGCTTTATAAGGTCCTTTGGCAGCAGGTGTACCATACTTAACATAAAGGAAAATTTGGTAAAATTTGCTGGAAAGTCGGATGGTGTTATCTTTGTTGGATATTCCTTAAACACTATTGCATATAGAGTATACAACATTAAAAATCAACAATTTGAGGAATCATATAACATTGTTGTTAATGAGCACACTCCTTGTGTTAGGGGGAATGACCCTAATCATATATTTGACTTAGAATTGTTTCTAAACATTCTAAACCTTCTTGTGAGAATGTTTTAGCTGCAATAGGTACTCAAAGTGATTCTGATAATGACCAACTGTTTGAGTTACCCAGACCTATTCCAAGTTCTCCAAGAGTAGCTGAAGATCAAGCTCCCACTATTATTACATCTGATAGTATGACTATCTCAAGAGATAGTGAAGCTTCAACAAGTTGTAAACCTAGTGAGACTCAATACTTGTCCGTGACACTACACAACACTAAGCTAGTAGAAATAGCATTCTGAAGGGACAGGAAACTATTAATGCTGCTTCACAGCCAAGTGATAATGATGATGTTTCTTATTCATTCAATCAATCCTCTTTGAATGAGTTTGAAACAACAGTTGATCCTAGTGTTCAAGCTCCTGAGCCAACATGTCAAATCTGGATATGTCTTTACAATTAGATGTGATCCCAAGGCTCAGAATTCATAATGCTCATCCAGCTGAGAACATTATTAGAGAAGTCTCTAAATGTGTGAGAACAAGGAGAAAATCTCATAATAGGAATGTCTACCTGTACTCATGCTTTTTATCCTAGATGGAACCCAAGAAAGTAGAAGATGCCATGAAAGATAGTAGCTGGGTTAAATCAATGCAAGAGAAGTTACTTCAATTCAAAAGACAGAAGGTTTGGAACCTATGTCTGCTACCATCCGATCAAGTACCAATAGACACCAAATGGGTTTTTAGGAACAAGAGAGATGATAGGGGCTTGATCATCAATAATAAGGCAAGACTGGTAGTTCAAGGATACACTCAAGAGGAAGGAATTGATTACACTGATGTCTTTGCTCCTATGGCAAGACTTGAGCCAGTGAGGATCTTTCTTGCTTATACTGCATCCAAGAATTTTACTATCTACTAACTTGATGTCAAGTGTGCCTTTCTATATAGGGATATACCAAGAAACCACAATCTTTGACCTAACTCTAAGGAGGAGGATACTGATCAACATCAACATAAGGCAATTATTGGGTCTCTGATGTATTCACAACAAGTAGACCTGATATCATGTATGCAACATGCATTTGTGCAACATATCAGGCTGCTCCAAAGGTCTCTCACCTAGTTGCTCCTAAGAGAATCCTTAGATATCTCAAAGGAGCACCTAAAATAGGTCTCTAGTATCTAAGGAAATACAATTTCAATCTTTATGGCTATTCTGATAGTGACTATGGTGGATGCAATCTCAACAAGAAATCCACATCAAGAGGATGTCAATTGCTTGGTGGAAGGATCATCTCATGGAAATGAAAGAACAATCATGTGTCTCAACATCAACTGTTGAAGCTAAATATATTGTTGCTGCTAGTTGTTATGCTTAATTCTTAAGGATTCAAAACAAGATGTTAGACTATGGATTTAACTTCATGAGCACTCCTATCCACATTGATAACAACACTACTATCTCCATTACTAAAAATCCAGTTAAGCACTCCAAGACAAAGCATATTGATATTAGGTACCATTTCATTAGAGATATTTATGAGAAAAATCTGATTATGCTAATCAAAGTTTATTCAAATAAACAATATGTTGATTTGTTCACCAAAGCTTTTGATAAACAAAATTCAACTATCTCATTATGGCTATTGGTATGATAAACATTGATTAGTCTATCTCATTTGAAAACCTTTTCAAAATATGTCTTGTCTTTGTCAAAACAATCTAACTCCTGTTGCAAAAGGTTTTTCTTTGAAATTTCTCTAAGTACACATTCCTCCGAAGAGGAATTAACCCTCGGAAGATATCAAATATATCTTTTGAAGCAAAATTCTTCCAAGGTAAATCTTCTTCTCGAAAGATTTTTAGTCTCAAAAGAAGCGATTAATACCATATCAGATCAACTTCCGAAACTTATGCACATGTTCACTCAGAAGAAAATTTTACTCTCGAAAGTAAGGAATTTACTTTCGTAAGTAAGATTGGCTTCGAAAGAAGATTACCTTTGGAAATGATTTATACTCAGAAGAAAACCATACTATGCAACGGAAATCTTTTGGGCCCCGCACTGTAAAAGGTAAAGATTCTCTAAATGATGTCAGGATTTTTAATTGGATTTAACCTTCCCACCCCTGTCATATCATACCCCAAACCGTCTTTTCACCTTATCCATCTGCCATTTTCACCCATTTAAATACTTTTAACTCTCCTATTTTAATCTTTTAACCAATTATCTTACCCAAAAGCTTTCTTTGTTGTTACTTTACCTATTCTCAAGCTTACTTTTCTCATTCTCACTAAAAATGGCACTTAATCCTTAACACAATCAAGTCGCACTCTTGGATTCATCCAAGGATGCTAACTTCTCTAAAATCATCTCCTTCCTAACCCAGTCAACCTAGTTCACAACCCTAACTATGAACCCCACTGTGTATTCAAACCACATGGCTGAATTTTCGGGGAACGGACAAAATACAACCATTAATAGAGTTAGGGTTCTGAAGTTGAGCATTTGGGTTAGGAGTTGATCATTACTAAAAAGACCATCATGGAGCATCTGGAGCTCCATGATGAAGGTTATCCTACGGAGTTCCCTAAGACAGACATTGACAAAACATATACCTTAATAGGATATGGCGGTGATGTCAGCAGGTCCATAGTTTACAAGTTCAACTTCTCTTACCATGGAAGTTCCTATTGCATATTGTCCTTCACTACTTGTCAAACAAGTCAGGAGGTTGGTATCAAATCCCATACAAACTAGAATGCCTAGTTCATGGGTTGGTAAGAGGCCTCAGATTCAATTATTCTAGATTTGTGCTGACCAATTTGATGAGTAGTTTTCAAAGGGAAACATTCTATATGTATCCTAGGTTCATCTTGCACTTCATCAACTTTGAGTTAGACCAATGCAAGCTTGTCTGCGCAGTTGCTCTACCAGTCCCTCACACGAGACCAACCATCCTCAAGATTCTAAAGAAGATGTCCACCAACTTCACCAAAGACTGACTACACTTCTTCCAGGTATGATTAAGTGAATAACTCCTAGTGACATCCCTATTAACCCCACGGTGATGAACCCACACCAGCAACAACCCTCATAATGCTAAACCTACCTTCTCACCCTATCAAAATCACATACCATAGACGTCCCAAACGAACCCTTATTCAATCTACTCTCAATGAACACGTCCCTCATATTCAAACCAAAAATACTAGGGTAGAAACATGGGCTCCCACTCAGTCAGAGGTCCTACCTTCCCTCACTATTGACCTCAATATGGGTTTTGAGTCTCCTTAGTCTTAAACCAATGAGCCTGAAACCCAAGCTGACACCCCTTAGGATGAGTCCCTATACTCTCCTGAGTAGCCAAAAAAGGACAGCCTTCTCATAGGCTTAATGCCAATAGACATTGACCAAAGTTCCAGGTCATTAGGCATAATCTCCCTATCCTTTACTGACCTTCTTACCAGAACTGGTGAAGAGATTATGTCTCTTCAAGGCAATGAAACAGATCCACAACACCCTCTCAAGGATCAACAGAGCCTAGAGAGACCTCTTATCTCTAGGCCCCATCGGTAAGCCCAAACTGAGGTGAGTCCCATTTATATGGAGGGGATTCATGTGGATTCAGTTGCCACTACTTAAGGAGGCTCATTGGATCTTCAAGACAATGGTAACATATCTGAGACTGAATCTATGGCAACCATGCCCATTGATGACTCTGAAAGAGACATCCTTAGGTAGGGGAAACTAGGCTGCCAAGAAACCACATCTAGTGGTAAGGGTGATCATACAAGGTATGTTACCTCATCTCCCTTGATTCTTCAAAAGAAGATGAGAGAATTCTAAAACTCATCATTCAAGACCTACTTTCTAAAGTCTCAACCTTGAATCAAAGGTTAAGACTTTAGAGGATAGGTCTTCCACTCAACAACTTAAGATTGCAAGTCTCAAGACCAAACTAGCTGAGAAACAAATTAAGAGATCTGTTAGGCATGTACCCATTCAGGTCTCCTTGACCTCTTCCTCTAGCTCATCAATCTCTCAAGATTATGCTACCAAAAGGGGGAGTGTTTAGAGACAAATATCAAAGGAACCACAGATTCTAACCTTAACAACCTTAACTTTAAGATACCCAGCTCAATAAGTAACAGTTTTTCCCGAGCCAGCTCCAATTGTTATTCTAATGGATCAAAGGATGCTCCAAGATCTGAACAGGTTATTTTCCAAGTTCCTGTTGGATCTTCCATTGAACAGCCAAGCCCTAATGTTGTTATGGCATACTTTGGAGTTGATGAGCTTCAGAGGTTGGAAGTTGGTTAACCTAAGGTCTACATGGAACTTGAGATTGATTTCGAAGGGGAAATGGAGACTAATAACCCAACAACTGAAACAGTTGGGACAGAGAGTGCATTGCACAAAATTCCGAAGCTGAAGTCAAAGCCTCTGAAGAACCATTTCAATATTCCGAAGCTGAGATAGAAGCTGAAGAAGGGTTATTCTTTTTCTCCGAGGATCTGGTCATCACAGATGCAATTTTAGAACTAGCATCTAAGGTGAATAATGAGGATTTTCTCAACCGGCCGCTCACTCAGACAACATCATTAACACATGCTCAAGTCTCCACCTCTCAACCTAAAACCTCTCTACCTGAAACCTCTACTCAAGAATCTTCATAGTCTAGAGCTTCAGAAGACACCAAATGAAAGAGAAAGATGACCGAGGAAGAGCTTTTAGAGGAAGAAAGGGTAGAGAAGCTGAAGAGAAAAGGTAGACTCCTAACTGGGAAGTTGCTAGCTGCTAGTAGTAAAGTAGCTACGGCCAACCAAGAGGCTATCAACAACAGAAGGAGAGTGGAAATCATAGACAGTCTGGTCAATTAGGAGCTATTAATGAAGAAGTGCTCCTGCTATAATTAGAGGAGTTAATTAAGTTAGAGAAGGAAACCCTGTTGCAAATTGAGAAAAAGAAGGAAGTAGCAAGGTTGGCGTTAGAGTAAGAAAGGGAGAGAAAGAAAAGAGAGGCTGATTTGCAGCTAATAAGTGAAATGATATCTTTCCTAAGCTCTAGGGGATTCTCTCTATTAGAATTGACTCCTCACAACAATGACACGATCTTGTGGCTTTTCAAGAAAGATCAACATCAAATGGAGAAAGAGAGAAAGAAAGCTTTAAGGGAGAAACTGAGGGAGAAGAAGAAGGAGGAGGAAGAAGTTGGACTTGCTACTGTCAAGAAGATAGGTGATAAAGCCTGGATGAAGGATCATCTAAAGGCTCAAGGCTTCTATGGTAGGTAGGTGGGTCGTATGTTTGAGAAGAGCCTACACTTACATGCTAGTAATATCAAGGCTGACATTCGCTTAGGGAAAAGGAAAGAGATGTATAGAAGGGGACAAAGGATGACATTCAAACTAACACCTCAACCCCAACCTCAACCTGAACCAATCCCTTTCCCTTTTTCCATTTAAAACCAAACCCACATCTGAACCATTCACTCTTGAACCCACACCATCCTCCATACCTGCTTCCTCACCACAACCACCTAAACTACCCATCCTCAAACCCAAAACACTTCCCAGAACACAAACACCACTACCTACCCAAGAACCACCCAAACCATCCCCTCATCCTTCTAAACATCTCTCCTTGGAAAAGTTTAACGAGATCAAGATGAAGCTCACTAAATTTACAACCTTGAGAAACATCTCTTGTGAGGAGGGGTCTGTCAAGCTAACCTATATTGACGGCTTCTCAAGTTCCCTTACTAGAGATCACTTTCTTGATCTACCTAGAGGAACATTGTACCAAGCCATTAAGCTCCTTGGCCTTAACTCTAATTCAATAAATGAATAAGAAAAGAAGCTAAAAAGAAGGCTGGTGACTCTTTTGAAAGCAAAGAAATGGGATAAAGTACCAAGTCAGTCCCTTATGCCAAGAAAGAAGATCAGCCAGTGGAGGTTTGAAGACTCTTCTCACAAGTTTGTTGTTGAGAGAGAGAATGGTAAGATAAACATGCTTAATGCCTCATCTCTGCTACACTTAAGTAGGTTCGACATTGCTAAGTTAGCAGAGAAGTCATTCTCCAACCCCTCTAACTCTGAGATAGTTGCTCACAGGAGAAATCATCTAAGCAATCTTCAACTAGCCGAGCTAACTGCTAGGACCAAGATTGAAAAAGAGTTGAAGTTGAGAGAGAAGGATGAAAGATAAGGATCAACAACCAAAGGAAAAGCCTTTCTTTAAATGGTTGAAGGTCGTGAACTGGAGTCCATAGTTAGATGGGAATATGATTACAACTCCTGTCAACTAACTCTCTTCAGAGGGTCATAACAAAAGGTGCACATCATTCAAAGTGATAGACTAGATCTCCTGTCCCTGAATGATCTGTACAAGCTTCTCAGCACTACTTCAGGGAAGAATAAAGAAATAGATAAATATCTTATGTCCCTGGTGTTGAAGGTTTTAAGAAGTATGAATAAGTGAGGTTTTGGTAGCATCAACCTAGGGGGAGTTTTTTGTATCTAGAAAGGCTAGTGCAACCACAACCAAACACTTAGAAAGTTTTGGTGCAACTAATAAAGGTCTTCCGAAGCTAAGTCAAGAACTTCCAAAGGCAAATATCTGAGATACTGCATGGTGCTTTCTCACACCCATGTAGTTGACCATACTTTATTCCACTATTCACTTTTTATCAGTTAGTACAGTTACCAACTTTAGTTGGTGATAAAATGTGTTGATACATATGTCCCTAGTTTATGTGCTTAATGTAAAAGTCTATCATGGCTTACATATGTATAATGAAATGATGTAATGATATATGATTTGTGCTTTGATGTTAATGTATCTTTAATTCATATATATGAACTTATATATAGGTTTGAAGTTGTTGTATGATTATTCATGCTAATGGACCATACTTATAGACCATCATCATGAAGATGTCATGTTAATGAACCAGTCGCACGACTGAACCAGGAGACTGGATTAGTCATACAATTGAGAGATGAGAATGACTCAGTCGCACGATGAACCTTCAGTCATGCGTATGAATCAGTCGCATGGGTCAGTCGCACGACTGAACCATGCTAATGGTTCAGTCGCATGAATGAAGACTGCAAACCTATAAATACCACTTACTTCATGGAAAAACGAGACTTTTGACACTTATATCATATACACTCATAACCTAGCCATCTAGAGCGTCCAGAACGTATATTCCAACTTCATAGTTTGCATCTGATCATTTTCTACTCAATCTTAATGTTTCTTTAATCTCTAGATCGATCGGGTTTGCGTTTCTCACTGATTGGATCGCCAATCAAATAGGATTCCGCACTATTTGATTCGGTATAAACGTAGAATTTGTTAGTACTCCGTACGTAGACGGTCCTGACAAGTGGTATCAGAGCTTTGGCTCTTGATTTTGCGTTTGATTCGATTAGTTTTCGGGTCAAAATTCACGTTTTCATTCAAAAAAGGTCATCTTTTCGAGTCCACAGGAGGTTTTCGATGTTTTTAGGCTTAAACGTTTAAGTTTTTCGTCATACAGCAGATTAGGGTTTCTGGGAAAATCGTGTTTTCTGTCAAACTGTCAAATTTTGAAATTTTTCAAAAACGGCAGCCTTCAATCACACGAATAGCTCATTCGTACGATTGAGTCATCCGCATTATCATCCGCATTGTTCATTCATACGATTGAACAATCCATCCGCATTTGTTCATTCGCACGATTGAGTTCATCTGCATTTGTACATTCGCACGATTGAACACATCCACATTGTTCATCCGCATTTGTTCATTCGTACGATTGAGCTCATCCACATTTGTTCATTCGCACGATTGAACTCATCCACATTTGGTCATCCGCATGATTGAAATCATCCGCATTTGTTCATCCGCATTTGTCCATTCGTTGTGTCCATACGCACGACTGAATCCAATCGCACGATTAAATTCATTCGCACCCTTCATTCACATGAGTGAACCATACGTATAACCCATTCGTACGATTGAATTTGTCCTATTTTTATAGTACCAAGTTTATAAAAATGGAAGATCAGTTTGCTGTGTTTACTGTCGGGAAGGACTCACTCATCCAGAACCTCTGCTTCTAGAAAATGAGATAGGAAATCGCAATAAACCACCGAAGCTTATCACGTTAGATGACTATCCATATTGGAAACAGCGGTTTGAGATATATTTGAATGGAGTTGATCCCAATCTTTGGACATCCATTGAAGCTGGCTACACGACACTAGTCAGTGCAAATGGTGTGAGTTTACATTGGGATGAATGAATGACACTCAAAATATATTCTTCAATGCTGAGAAGAAAGTTTATGCCTTGTTGACTTAGTCAATACCGAAAGACATCTTTCATTAATTTTTTGAGAACAAGCAAGCCAAAAAGTTATGGGAAGCATTATAGAAGAGATACGAGGGGAATGCAATGTTAAAGGCGCTGAAGGCTAAGGCTCTCAAGAAGGAGTTTGATAATTTCTCCTCAATAGGGAATGAGATCTTAGACGATGTTATTGACAGGTTCTACCATCGAATGAGTGAGCTGCACACTAATGGTGTATCAACATCTATGGAAGCTAAAGTCTCAAGCTTTGCAGATGGACTTCTTGAGAAATGGGAATCATTTGTGTCCAACCTGAGACAGAATGATATTCTTGCAACATTAGACATAAATGACTTCATCTTGAAGTTGAGAGAAGAGAAACTAAGAATGAAGTACAAGTTGAAGAAAGGATCCTACGTACAGAATCCTTCACTCTACAACTCACTTCTAACTCCAGCTGTCTCAGGAGCCCCACTACAAACTGCTTTTGTGTCTAGTTCCACAGCTCCTACCCAAACCGGTGCTTCAGGACTAGAAACGTCCAGGTCATCTGGAACCCAATATATAGTTCCTAAAGCCAACACTACGAAGTTGAAGATTGAAAATCTCAGTAACGTAACAGTGGAGGTAGCTAAAGAACACATGGATCTTCTAGCAGCAGTGGATCAATCGTATGATGGTTTAGTTGCTGGGAAGATCGGAAATTGTCACCTTGCAGATGAAGACTACGAGCAGGTTGACGAGAACGAGCTGGAGAGAATGGACATAATGTGGGCTCTAGCAAGTGCAGTTCGACGAGAGAAAAAGTTTGTCAAGAAGACTGGTCAGAATCTAGTAGCCACAAAGGACATAACGTTTGGCTTTGACAAAACCAAAGTCACATGCGTTAATTGTGGTGAAAAGGGGCACTTCAAACGTGAATGTGTAAAGCCCAAGAAGACTGGAAATGGAAACCCATTTCCCATATTCAACCGTCAAGACAAGGACGCGAATGGAACCGCTTCTTCAAGCAAAGATTCAAAAGCTCTAACTGCTCAAGATGATGAAGGATAAGACTGGTCCTTTTGATTTGTTTCTCCTGGAGAATCAAACATTGCCTTTGTCGAAGCGGTGGATGATGGGTCTGCTAGTGAAGGTGAGATTGCAGCAGGGCAAACGATGTCGGATACTAAAGAAGTTGCAAACGTGGAAAATCATCTGATTGAAGAAGAACTTAGAGCTACAAGTTCAGAATCTCAAGCCACTGAAGGATATAATTCTGCTTTGATGGCTGACACAACTGATTCATCACAGGTAAGTTCTCTAGACCAGTCATTTAAAAAACATGCTTGTCTGGAATGTGAAAATTTTAGAGAAAGCATTGATCTGAATTTGCTAGGTTATTAGAACACAATGATAACTTGGTAAATGATTTACAACTCTGCACTGAAGCTAATCGTATTTTAAAACAAAATGAGTGCAGTTTCAAAGAAAAGATAGAACTTTTGAGCAAACAACTAAGGGAAACGAAAGTTATTGCTTTAAATCAAGTTAATGATATAAAGTTTTATCTAAATTCTTTAGAAGAAACCAAAAAGGATAAAGCAATTTTGGAAGATGAGGTTAATTCTTTAAAACAAAAACTGCATAGTTGGGCAAGTTCTTCTCACATAATACAGAATTTAGTGAAAGAACGGAATAATGGGGAAGGTTTGGGTTACAAGGTAGTTCCACCACCACATGAGATCCTGTTGAATTCTAAATGTAGACCTATTAACAACAACCCAGTAAAGGATCATGTGGTGTCCACTCCTTTGGTTAGTGATCCCAATTTGACAAGTCCACCTATAACGGATAGCACTAAACAGAAGGAGCCTACCTTGAAATCAAAAGGTAAGTTGCCTTTAGAAAATTTGGATGATAAATCTGAAAAGGTTAATGTATGGTCAGGTTCACAAACATCTACTTCAGAACCCAAATTGACTAAACTAGCTAACCATCACGTACTCCACGTCAAAGTCCAAATAAACCAAAGTTTAAAGATGTTCAAAACGTTAAAACAATTAATTTTGTTAAGAAAGATGAACATCTAAAAGAGAAATGATAAACCCCAACCAGATTAAGGCCATACCTTTACATAACTCATCCCCACTTAAAAGGTTTCCTCAAGCTGTAGAAGCGAGATCTTGCTACAGTTGTGGAGACCGAGGACATATCTCCTCTAATTATCCTCACTATCAGACTCCCAAAAAGAAAATTGAACTTTATGATACAAAACCAAGTTATTCTAAAATAAGATCTAATACTCCTCCTAAGAATGTTAGTGCATCTAAAGTTCAAACTATAAGCCAGTCGACTGTTTATCATAAACAACCCTTACACAAAATGGGCTTATGGAAGAAAAATCATGTACAATGTTTGATAGTGAGGAGAATAAGAAGATTGATATGCCCTAAGCCTCTAAAGGACAATGTGTTGAGTTTATGATGTGTGATTCCTCTGGGTCACCCAAGCCAGTTAAGGTTGGGTCCAAAATCTGAACTAATAAGTTTCTTTGAATGTGCAGGGTGTCCGATACAGCGCTATCACAAACACATGGATTATTGATAGTGGGGCGTCCAGGCACATGACCGGGAACTCGTCTCTCCTTTTCAACGTTAGACAAGTTAAAGGGGGACATGTTTCTTTTGCTAGGAACAAAGGAGGATATATCACGACTCAAGGTGAAGTGGGAAATGAGAAAGTCAAGTTTGACAAGGTCAACTATGTTCAACAACTTCAAAATAACTTGCTCTTAGTCTCCCAGATTTGTGATAAAGGATTCAAGGTTGTTTTTAACAACAAAAAGTGCTATGTTTTGAAGAAGGACTATGTGATTGACGAGGATAAGGTTTTAATAGCAGCTTCAAGATATAACGACCTGTATGTCTTGGATCTATCAAAAACCTCCACAACTGATCACACGGTCCAATACTTCCTGTCAAAGGCAACTAAGAAAGACACAATCTCCTGGCATAGGAGAATGGGACACATCAATTCACAAAAGATGAATCGTTTGATTCAGAATGATCTAGTGAATAGTGTTAATGTCAAGAATTTTCAACTTCCAGGTTTTTGTGTGGCATGTAAGGAAGGGAAACAGACCAAGAAGTCTCACAAGGCAAAGAAAGTTCTTTCAATTGACTTGCCTCTTGAGCTTCTACACATGGATCTGTTTGGCCCTATCAGCACAAAGAGCATTGCTGGTGATTCGTACTACTATGTAGTTACTGATGATTACTCAAGATTTTCTTGGGTGATGTTTCTAAAATCCAAATCAGAGACATTTGAATCATTCAAACAACTAGTAACTACTTTGGAATCACTCAACAAGCTGAAAGTGAGGCGGATTCGTTCAGACAACGGCACCAAGTTCAAAATCAGTGGATGGATGCATACTGTAGAGAGAGGGAATATACATCAATTTACCTCTGCCTACACTCCACAGATGAATGGGGTTGCTAAACGAAAGAATCAGAGCTTGATAGAGACAGCCAGGCCAATGCTAGCTGACTCGAAACTGCCTATTCAATTTTGGAATGAGGCAGTGGTAAATACGTGTTGCATGCTCAATCGAGTCTTAGTGGTCAAACGTCAAGGGAAAACATGTTATGAACTGCTCCAGCGACGTAAACCCAACCTGGAGTATCTAGAACCGTTTGGCGCTCCATGCACATTGTTAAAGAAACATCAGACTGGGAAGTTCAATGAGAAGGCTGAAGAAGGAATTTTCCTTGGATACAATATACTTAACAAAAGAGTTTACAATAACTCTACATGTCCGGTTGAAGTGTGGTGCAACATAGATGTTCAAAGATATACCACCCCCCTGCTGGAAAAGGCTCTGCTTTGTTCTTTGACTATTATGGATTCTTAAAATCCTTCAATCTACCGCCTTCTTATTCTAATGATGATCTGTCTGCTAGGATGATGTACAATGTTCTAAACACTCCACTACCAAACTCGATAGCATCGGTCCCAATAGGTGATTCTTCTAGTCCTTCAGGGGATGAACTTGATGCAAGTGACTCCTCCTTTGATGAGGAAGTAGTTGAGACTGCTAATGTGGACCAAGAGGAATAGGTTCCCAACAATGAAAGTACATAAGCATCACATCCTGATGCCTCTGACACTTCGGAACCTCATACTCCCACCGCCTCAGATACTGAACCTGGGGTTCACAATCTGGATGATGAGGTAGTTGTTCCCACCACTCCTGGATCATGACTTAATGTTTATCATCCTTTGGACAATGTCATTGGAGATGTTCGATCAGGAGTACAGACTAGAAATCAGCTATACTCAGTTGATTATGCCTCGTTAATGGAAAATGATTATCTTTATCATGGTGCATATCGATGTTTTATGCCAAAATATGTAAGTGAAGCCCTAAATGATGAGGCATGGGTCAGTGTGATGCAAGAAGAACTTCTACAGTTTAAGAAATTAGGAGTATGGACCTTTGTTGACAAACCAAAAGGTGCTAAGGTAATTGGTAATAAATAGGTGCTGAAATGCAAGAAAGATGACCAAGGGGTCATAATCAGAAACAAGGCTTGACTTGTGGTTCAAGGGTTCAGACAAGTCGAAGGCATTGACTACAATGAAGTGTTTGTACCAGTAGTAAGGATGAAAGCATACATATATTTCTAGCTTATGCATCCTACATGAAGATTAAAGTCTATCAACTAGATGTGAAGAATGCATTCCTTCATGGTGAAATCCGTGAGACGGTCTATGTCAATCAACCCGAAGGATTTAAGGATCCTTATCATCGGGACAGAGTTTACAAGTTGGACAAGGCTCTCTATGGGCTCCACCAAACCCCTAGAGCCTGGTATGAGAAACTCTCAACTCATCTGGTGAAACATGGTTTTCACAGAGGAGTGATTGAGTGTACATTTTTCATCAAAGAAAAAGATGGCAACTTATTGCAGGTATAGATTTATGTTGATGACATAATCTTCTGTTCCAAAAACGAAGACTTATGTAAGGAATTTGAATCTGTCATGAAAGCAGAGTTTGAGATGAATGCTATGGGGCAGATGAAGTTCATTTTTGGATTACAGGTGGATCAGACACCAAAGGAATCTTCTTACATCAGACCAAGTATGTAGGTGATATCCTCAGTCGGTTCGATATGGAGAATGCTTTGGCAGCTGGAACTCCACTGGCTACAAACCATGACGTGACACCCGACGAAAATAGTGATCTGGTCGATTCAACCATGTATAGAGGAATGATCGAATCTCTCATATACCTCACAGCCTCACGTCATGATATCATGTACGCGACGTGTCTTTGTTCAAGATATCAGGAAAAGCCAAAAGTCAACCATCTCATCGGAGTTAAAAGGATATTCCATTATCTGAAGGGTACTCCAACAATCGGGTTGTGGTATTCTCATGGCGATGACTTTGAGCTTACAGTGTATAGCGATTCGGATTATAGTGGTTGCAAAATGAATTACAAGTCAACATCAGCGGGATATCAGTTCTTTGGTAGACATTTAGTCACCTGGAAGTGTAAGAATAAGACCTCCATTGCTCCGTCAACATGTGAAGCTGAATACGTTACTGCTGCAAGTTGCTGCTCGCAAATCATTTGCAACAGCAAATACGTGACTACGGTTTGCGATTGTCTAACAACCCTATTTTTGTTGATAATTCTGCTGCTATTGCTGTAACTAAAAATCCAGTCCAACATCCTAAAACTAAACACATCGGTATTAAGTATCACTTTATACATGACTATTTTGAAAAGCACTTAACAATGTTGTTAAAATAAATACGAATTTTCAATGCGCCGACCTCTACACAAAAGCATTTGATAAACCTAGGTTTTTATACCTTTTAGATGTTAATGGCGTTAAAAAGAAAGTGACGTGATTCAAGAAGAAGATAGTCCGTAGTCCGACAAGTCTATTATTTGTTTTCTTTTATTTTCCTGTCTATTAAAAATCCGAAAACACAAAAAGATTTTTAGTTTTAGTATTTTAGGGGGGAAATAGGTTAAGTTAGTATTTAAATATTGTTTCAGTATTCATTTACTTAAAAAAATGAGGGAGGAGGGCAGCTTAACGAAAAGAAAAGAAATCAAATCTGTGATTCTGATTCAACGCTTATGGAAAATGATAGTAATCAGGGAACTAATTGTTTGGGACTTCAAAAGAATTTAAATGATTAAGATGCAAAATTCAAAGTATAAGTCTGAGAAGTCTAAGCAAAAGAAAATGAAAAATGATAGTAAAACTAGTCAGCTACTGAGATAACATAGAGAAAGTAGACCTAGAGGTTGCTAGATCATGATATGATGTGTCGGTAGATTTAACACAATAGATGAGTAGACCTCATTGGTGGTTTAAAATTCAAATTAAATTGTTCAACTTGCTATGGGTTCCTATCTTATCCCTGGTTAACACAATCAACGAAATTCCAATAAGGGGTGACGAGCAAAATAAACGCCACAAATGTGTGCGGATGACCATAAATGAACAAAGCACAGGAAAAATTCCTAAATGCAATCAAGCTAATGACTAACATTGTTGGTGCATAATGTGAAAAAGAAAAAATAAATGCTCTAGCAAGAAGATAGGTTGTGTGCCTCTCTGCTTTGCGGTTGCACTGACCTGAGGATAAGCACAACCTAAATATTCTAGAATTCATTATTGTTTGCGCCTCTCTGTTGTATGGTGGCACTGACCTGAGGCTTTGCATCTCTTTGAAAGCTCTTAGAATAGTCTCTTCTTGAAATATACCCGTACCACTCAAAAATCTCCTGAGTAATGTTGATTACCATATAAGTGTGGGATCCATAAATGCTTGTTGAAATAATTAAACCTAACTATTCACCAATGTGTGTCAAAATTCTATGTATGGTTATAAGAGGACAAGTATACTGATAATCATCGTGAGCTGCAGTTCTTGAAAGTCAAAATCATTATGTGCATCTTATAGCTCTAGTATGATTTCCTAAAAGTGCTATTGACTCTTGGACAAAACTAGCATCAAAGAGTTTACTAAAATGTGCCATATGATTTTTGTTTACCTGTATGATTCCATATTGAATTGCTCCAGAAATGATCAAATTCACATGAAGCTGATCTGCTCAGGAAGTAAAATCGGTTAGATGTACTCTAATAGGTTTAATTCCATCTTGAATCAAAAATACAAAAATATGTCCTGTTTTGTTTTAATATCAAAATGTTTTCAAATTTTTGTTTTCCAGTAATTAGTTACATAGATGTTGGACTCTACAACTAGACTTAGTTTAAGAATCACTCACTCAAAAGGGGTCACGTCTGAGGTGACCAAAATGTTCAAATTAAGATAAGTCATGTCTAAGGTGACAAATCTGGTTTTAAAAGTAAAAGGATCACGTCTGAGGTGATCAAATGATTTTAAAGGTTAAAAGGGTCATGTCTAAAATGATCGGTGTTCAAAATGTTTAATTAATAGGTAAAGTCTAATGATCGGTGTTCAAAATGTTTAATTAATAGGTAAAATCTAAGTGACCATAAGTATGGGCCAATCATACGATTGGACCATAAGTATGGACCAGTCATACGATTAGACCATGAGTATGAGACATCCATGCGATTGGATCATAAGATTGAACCATCGTATGAATGGATGAAGGAGTATGGGCCAGTCACACGACTGAACCCCAGGGACCACGACTGGATAATGAGTATAAACCCCAGTCGCACAACTGGACCATGAGTATGGGCTCAGTCGCATGACTGGAGCATAAGTACGGGCCCAGTCGCACGGCTGAAATTTAAAAGAGTATAAATAAGGGTCAGTCGGTCGCAAATCCTTACCATCCTTCAAGTTATCGTAAATTGCCCATACAACCATGCTCTGCCCAAATTTCATTTTACGTTGATTACTTGCTGATTGTGCTTCTAATCGATTTGTCATTCATCTACAGGTATTTTGAGACTTAAATCGATCAAAATGACCGGTGAAATCAAACCCTAAGGGTCGAATCTATTAACTCATGAACCAAGACATAAACCCTAAAATAGACCACTTAACTGGACTTAAATGTTGATTTAAAAGATATTAAGTGTTATATCGAGTCTCTACGAGTCAAATGAGTCTAAACACGACGTCTAACATCAAAATTTGACCTAGATTTGGGGTCGGAGTGTTACACAAAGGTTTCTGCGATTGGACACTCCGAATGAACTTCAGTCGCACGATTGAGCCAGTCATGCAATTCAATCACACGAATGAATCATTTGGTAACTCAGTCGCACGACTGACTCAACCGCATAGCTTCACACAAGACTCAGTTCAGTCGTAAGCTCAATCGCAAGACTGAACTCAGCCGCTGGCTCAATCACACGACTAAACTCAGTCGTATAGTTTAATCACACGATTGAACCAGATTGATCAAAACAACTTAAGTTCAAACTATCTTCTGTCAATCATATCTCTGACATATATGTTTCTTGTGTTGCAGCAACATGGCTGATAGATGGACCATGAACACGAAGCATAACATATGTGATCATTTAGATGCTTCTACTCGGAATGTTGCGAGAGTGCGGGGATCATTGCCTTTCTTGGGAGATCGAGGATCTTCAAGGCCATATCGACATTGTGCACCCCTTACAAATCACTACAGCAGACTTTCTGGGAAGGGGCTACTGTTGATAGGTCCACTGAGCCCTATAGCATCTGGAGCTCTATCTTTGGACAAGAGATTAGTGTTACAGCAGCTGATCTAAGGCAATTTTGGATCTCGATGAAGATGGAGACCACCCGACCAAGCTACACCCTATGACAGTTATGGGCTGCTTCTTAAGGATGAAGTACACTAGGGACATCAATGCAGGTGTGCTCAATAAAAGCAACCTGTGCCCCCAGTTTAAAGACTTAGCTCTTGTCTGCAACTAGGGTTTCGGCCACATCAAGTTTCATGCAAACAAAACACTAACTAACCTTTAATCCATGAAAAGTAACAAAATTGAGACTTCTAATGTGTTGTATGCCTTGAAATCGATCCAAACCAAAGCTTTCTTGCTTGATCTTGATTGAATTCAAATGGGAGAGGGGAAGAGTGGGGAGGTTGTGGCCAAAATTGGGGGTGGGGGTTAGGGTTTTGTTTAATTTAGTTAATTTTGCATAATTACTCTTTAAACCCTTGCGTTTTGCGTTTTATAAAAAGGCACTCTTTTAAACACTTTTTAAATGGTTTTTAACTACAATAATAAACATATAAAGTCATGGTAACAATTATATATTTTATCTTTATAAAACACAAACATAAGAATTAATACACACGTTTCCACATTAAGCGATTAATTCCCAATTAATATACAAAACACACAAACAAATAAGCATAATACAATAATTACATAATCAGTTAAATTATCAATAAATCAACATTGCTAATTATTATTAGGTCGTCAAGGTTAAATGACAACTAGTGTGTGTTTACGACACGTGCATGCAAGACTTAACGGAACTAACAGAGTTTGATAACGGAAATTTACCGGATGTCACATTATCCCCATGTTGAAAAAAATTTCGTCCCGAAAATTGCGTTACATGGTGAGAGTGTTTCATCACTGGTCTACTGCATTGGCACACAGAAATCGAAATCGAGTGAGTTTTGGATGAGTTGTCACATTATCCCCATGTTGAAAGAAATTTCGTCCTGAAATTTAAATCAATATCTTGGTCTGCTGGCATCGTCTTTTAGAATAGTTGAGGGTACTTAAGCTTCATTTGATCTTCTCGTTCCCATGTGATTTCTGGTCCACGTCGCGAATTCCAACGGATTTTGACAATAGGTATCTTTCTTTGCTTAAGTGTTTTCACCTCACGGTCCATCACCTCGATTGGTTCTTCGATAAAATGCAATTGTTCATCCATTTTAATTTCTTCTAGTGGTACGACCATTGTTTCATCAGTTATGCACTTCTTCAGGTTTGACACGTGAAATACATCATGGATTCCACTTAGCGAATCAGGTAGGGCTAGTCGAAAGGCGACTGGACCTATTCTTTCCACTATTTCAAATGGTCCAACGTACCTCGGATTTAGCTTCCCTCGCTTACCAAACCGAACTACGCCTTTCCATGATGAGACTTTCAACAAAACCTTGTCACCAACCTGAAACTTTTCCGTCTCTTATCAGCATAACTCTTTTGTCTATCTCGTGCTGTAGCCATACGGTTTCGTATCTGCACAATCTTCTCGGTTGTCTCATGAATTAACTCGGGACCTGTTAGCTAACTATCACCAATTTCCGCCCAGCAAACTGGTGATCTACATTTTCTCCCATACAGCACCTTGAAAGGTGCTGCCTGTATGCTAGTATGATAACTGTTGTTATAAGAAAACTCCACCAATGCCAGGTGAATTTCCCAGTTATTCCCAAAGTCAATCACACAAGCACGTAGCATATCCTCCAACGTCTATATGGTACACTCACTCTAGCCATCCGTCTGTGGATGATAAGCAGTACTCATATCTAATCGTGTACCCAAAGATTCTGCAATGACTGCCAGAAGTGTGATGTGAAACGAGCATCGTGGTCAGAGATAATTGAGATCGGACACCGGTGTCTCGAAACGATCTCCTTAAGGTACAGGCGGGTTAATTTCTCCATCTTGTCAGTTTCCATAATTGCAAGAAAATGAGCAGACTTTGTCAATCGATCCACAATAACCCATATCGTGTGACAACCAGTATTAGTTTGGGGTAACTTGGTAATATAATCCATTGAGATTTGTTCCCATTTCCACATTGGTATCTCGGGTTGTTGTAACAGTCCGGATGGTTTTTGTTATTCCACCTTTACTTTCGAGCAGGTCAAACACTTGCTCACATACGTAGCTACATCCGCTTTCATGTTAGGCCACCAGTAGTGCGCCTTTAGATCATGATACATCTTGTCAGATCCAGGATGTATAGAATACTTTGATTTGTGTGCCTCACTCATAACTAAATCTCTCAGATTTCCATAGGCAGGCACCCAAAGTCTATCCATGAAATACTGAATTCCATCCTCTTTCGCCACCAGTTGTTTATCCATTCCCCTTAACGACTCAGAACCAATATTTTCTGCTTTTAAAGCTTCTATATGCGCCTCCTTAACTTGTTCGGGCAGTTGGGTACTGATAGTAAGCTGTAAAGCTCGCACCCGTCTGGGTCTAGCTGCTTCCTTCCGGCTTAAGGCATCGGCAACTACGTTCGCCTTTCCCGGATGGTACTTAATAGCGCAATCATAGTCGTTTAGTAGTTCCACCCAACGTCATTGCCTCATATTCAACTCCTTTTGCTCGAAATATGTTGAAGACTCTTGTGATCGGTGTAGATAGTGCACTTGGTACCGTACAAGTAATGTCTCCAGATCTTTAAAGCATATACAACTGCACCCAATTCTAAGTCATGAGTGGTATAGTTCTTCTCATGAACTATCACCTTTTCTCGTTGCATCAATACACAACCCAATCCTTGAATGGATGCATCACAATACACCATGAAGTCATCCATTCCCTTTGGCAATGCTAATATTGGGGCAGTGCAGAGTTTTTGTTTTAACAATTGAAAAGCTGATTCTTGACTCTCACCCCATTTGTATGTCGTTCCTTTGTGGTCAAGGCTGTGAGAGGTTGTGCGATCTTAGAAAATCCTTCTATGAATCGTCGATAATATCCTGCTAATCCCAGAAATTGTCTTATCTCGCTCGGAGTTTTGGTGTAGTCCAATTCTTTATCGCCTCAATTTTGGCAGGATCAACATGTATCTCTTTCTCATTAACAATATGACCTAGAAATTGCACTTCTCGTATCCAAAAGTCACATTTTGAGAATTTGGCATACAATTGCTCATTCTTCAATAGTTCTAAGATCATTCGTAACCTCCTTGGTCCTAGAATATATCAGTATATCATCGATAAACACAATGAAGAACTGATCGAGATAGGGTTTGCACACACGGTTCATGAGGTCCATGAACACAGCAGGTGCATTAGTCAACCCAAAAGGCATGACCAAGAATTCATAATGACCATAACGAGTACGAAATGCGGTCTTGGGAATGTCTTCTTCTCGGACTCTAAGTTGATGATAACCAGATCTTAGGTCAATCTTAGAATAATAGCTTGATCCCTGAAGCTGATCAAACAAGTCGTCGATACGAGGTAAAGGGTATCGGTTCTTAACTGTTATTTTGTTTAACTCTCTATAATCGATGCACATCTGGAATGTGCCATCCTTCTTCTTAACAAAAAGAACAAGAGCTCCCCATGGTGATGTGCTAGGTCGAATAAAGCCCTAATCTAAAAGCTCCTGAAGTTGTGATGACAACTCTTGTAGTTTGTTCGGTGCTAATCGATAAGGTGCCCTAGCAATCGGGGCTGCGCCGGGAGTCAACTCGATTTGGAATTCCACTTGGCGGTGAGGTGGTAATCCACGAAGATCCTCTGGAAACACCTCTGGAAAGTCGCGCACTATGGGAATATCCTCCATTCTCCTTTCTTCTGCTTGCTTATCGGTTACAAGTGCTAGAATAGCCCACGACCCTTTCGTAGTAGCTTTTGGGCTTTCATGTATGAGATGATGCCTATCACAGCACCACTCCTATCAACTCAGACTGTAAGGATTTTGTCACCAACAGGGATTCGTATGATCTTCTCATGAATATGACTTCCACTTGCTTACTAGAGAGCCAATCCATGCCTATCACAACATCAAAATTCCCCAGCGTAACAGGCATAAGATCTATAGCAAAAGTATGACCAGCAAGTTCTATCTTACAGTCTTTAAGGATATGCGTTACTTGGATCTGTTTACCATCGGCTAATTCTAAGGTGTATTTAGATTCTAAAGCAGAGGGTATATCACTTAAAAGATTACAGAACTTTAAGGACACGAAACTTCTATCGGCTCCAGTATCGAATAGTATCATAGCAAAACACCATTAACAGAGAACCTACCAGTAACAGTTGTGGGATCATTTAGAGCCTCACCTGAGCCAATAACGAAGGCTCTCCCTTTGGCTCCATCTTTGTTACTGCCATTACCAGTACCATTACCACCATTGTTGTTGTTTCCTTGGTTGTTGTTGTTATTGTGCCATTTCCATTATTGCCATTACCAATCCTCCTCAGTTGCGGGCAGTTTCGCCGATAATTCCCTTCTTTCCCGCATTCAAAACAACCTTTAGGAGTCTCCTGAGGTTGTTGTGGCTTTCTTAATAATTCACCACGACAATCCTTAGTTGCGTGTCCAATCTTGCCACAGCGTTGACACTTGAAGTTATCACACCTTCCCACATGATGGTAATCGCATCGAGTGCACTTCGGATGTCTACCACCATAACCACTGGGTCCTTGATTATTTTTAGCCATTTGATTGTAGTTACAGTTATTGTCGAACCTCCGTTGTTGCTGAGCTGGCTGTTGTTGCTGTTGAGGTTGGGGTTGACCGCTAGAAGATGATGATGATGGTTTGGTGTTGTTAGCACTATCCCACTTTCTTTTATTATCGGGCACGCTCACCACAGTGTCCCGCTTGGGTAGACGTCCTTGCTCCACAGCTTGGTCAGTTAGCTTATGAGCTAACTGGATGGCTTGCTAAATGGTGGTTGGATTGGAAGCAGTTACCATACTTTGAATTTTGGGCACTAATCCCCTATGTAATGCTCAAACCTCTTGTGCACTTCATTCACCATTCCCTCCCGGGCACAAGGTTGCTAGTTCATGGGTTCTGGTGGTGTAGGCCTCAATTCCCCAGCCCTGCATCTTCAGTTGCCAGAACTCCATTTCTAGCTTTTGCACTTCATTGCGAGGACAATACTCCTCAGTCATTATTGTTTTGAACTCATCCCATGGAAGCCCATTCGCCAACGCTTGTCCTAGCATCTGGACTTGCGCGTTCCACCAAGACAGAGCAGCACCCTCTAAAGTCCCGGTGGCATACTTCACTTGATCCGCAGGTGGACAGTTGCATTTGGAGAAGACAGACTCAGCCTTCTCGAACCATCATACAAGCCCTACAACACCTTCAGTACCGCTGTAGGTGTGTGGTTTACAGTCCATAAAGGACTTGTAGGTACACACTGGTGGTCCTGTTTTAACACAACACACTTTGATCAGACATCCCATACAGTTATGAAGGATATCAAATTTGTCTTTCTATCATTGTTTACCTGCTGGCTGACCCATTTGGGTAGCAGCCACTGCCGCCTAAACATGCTCATTAATTAGAGTAGCTAATTCTGCGGGGGTCATGTTTTTAGCACCACCGCCCTGGTCTCCAGTGCCACGTCCACGTCCGCGTCCATGGCCACATCCACGTCCACGTCCACGTCCACGTCCACGGGCGTCCATTCTTTTCACTTTACATTGACAAATACAATAATGAGTAATGTCAAACACATTTATCTCATTGAAGTACAGTAAACTAAATAAAAAAATAATGAATCATCACAACCACAACATTCATAACAAAAATGATAACCAAGTAATAAATTGTAAATAAGTCACAATGTATTCATCAATGTCAAATTTAAGTTTGTCGTTCGTGTGGGGAACAACCCTTCCCACATAGGTTTCAAAAGAAAAACACTACGTAGTCTAAGTCATATAAAGAAAGTCAATCGACAACATCTGACCCATCACTGTCATCCTCCATCTCCATCGGTTCCTCCTCCTTGGGTTCCTCCTCAGGATCCTCATCCTCAGGGTCTGCTGCAGGAGCAGGAGCTATAGCAATATGAAGTGCCGCTAGTTGGGCTTCTAGGATAGCAATCCTATTATCGGCTATTGTGCCCGCTGATCACGAGCAGTAACACGTCCTCTAATTTCTAGGAAGCCGTCTTCCATATGATGACACCCGTTTAGGGTCTTCTCTTGTTTCTCCTCGAGTTCATCCATTCGGTGCCTTAGTTTGTACACCTCATGCTGCAGTGTACAAACATCACCCGTGAGCCGCCTGACTCAATGTTGCTCCGTGTCCAGTGCAGCCACCAGTGCAGCCACCAGTGCAGCAATAAGTTGCTCGTTGGACTGCACCGTCCGTGGAAGTGAAGGCATTGCTTGATCGGCATTGTTCCTAGTTTTGGGCCTTGGGGTAGGTACGCGCTCCCTAACATCATATAATCAACGAACCTAGGGTAGAAACTCTAGTCTCGTGGGGGTCACGCTCCATCAGTGCAAAAGGTTGATCCCAATTGATCTCCCTTTGAGGATAAGCTAATCAGGGCTAGTCAGGTCTATTGTCAGGTACAGGTGCGGGAGGTGGGGATTCAGACCGTGAAGGTGATTTGGGTAGCTTACCCGAAGCTCTTGATGATGATGCCATGCTGCAGATTGTGTGACGTGTATGCCAATGAGTATACAGTAGATGAAAATAAGCACAGGTAAATAACTAACTGTGTGCGGTTATATTCTAGTGTGTATGCAACCTAGTTCCCTATAACCAATGGCTCTGATACCAATCTGTCACACCCTCAAAATCCACATGCGGAGTTTTACCGTGAGGCATGTGAACAAACTAGGATCACAGTCAATAGTTACTCAGAACGACTCTATATGCCACAGTTAAAAAAATCAACCAAAGTATAAACTTGAAACTGTGCGGAAGCATTTTGTAAAACAACCCAAAGAATGTAAATGCATACTATGGCAAAACATATGCCAAACCAAATGAGTAAACATTAACCATTAAAAACAATAACAATGTCTCGAAGACCAAATCATAGAATGCAAGGTGAATCCGTGTGGTGCTCCTAAGGCAAGCAAGTTAATGACCTGAGAATAGCATACTAAAATGTCAACACATTGGTTGGTGAGTTCAAGAGTTGATATTTAAACATAAGCATTTTAATAATAGTGATATAAAAGTAGTGCATTGTAACAGATAGCTAGTCCATATACAATAAATATTAACTCATAGTGATTTCGCAATTGAAGCTGACTGTGTTACGTTGTTGCCTCCTGTCACGCTCAACAGGTCGTGACAATGTTCAATAGGACAAATTGCACCCGATTGACCTCGAGTCACACAGGTGGGGCTTGTCAGACCCAGTAGTACTACCCAAATTTCCCCGCTATTCAATATTAACAATTCGAAAGTGTGAGGACTTTTCCATGATATCAACACCATATTAATATTATACACAACTTGAATATATAAAGCGTTTGTGGTTTACCAGTATGCTATCTCCCCCAAAAGAGATTAATAAAGAGTGGGGCATGAACTCACCTGATATGCATAATAGATACTTAGAGTTTTACTTGACAGACAGAGTGGACAGACAACCTTCAGAGGTTACCTAGATCATATAAGTATATGAGTACGTGCAAACAAAGAACATGTGAAACCCTATGTACACTACAACCAAGGACTCAAGGTTTCAGAAAACAGACATGTTTGATCTAGTTGACCCGTTTGACCCGTTGTGACTTTATGTGTTGTAAACTATTCAAGCAATCATACACATATATCATACATGGTTAACATTCAAATGAATCATATGTATGCTACATTATCCAGTGTATCACTCAGATCATCATACAACCAAGTATCATACAAGTTATGCGAATCTAGAACATTAACATGTCCATTAGTTATAACACAACTAACATGCCACACAAAGATCAAATCACGCACCACATGCCATGTGAAGCCACCCAGGACTTCACATCCTAAACCCTGCCAATCCTACTAAGTAGGGGCCTCAGATTCGCACGCGTGTATAATGATCACAATCATATTCATTAACCATGTTCATTGCATTCAACATACATCACAACAATCAATTTCCAGTCCCAAACATGATGTCCTAACTACTAACCAACATTAACATCATACATGATCATCAAAGTCCAAACATCACCCATGATTATCCAAGCATCCCATACAACTAATCTAACATGTTCTATCACATTAGAATTCATCCATTAACATACTAACATGCTCCTAACATCCCAAACGTGTTCAAACTATCATCCATCAAACTTTGTGCAAATAAAGTTTCCGTTTTGGGAAAGCACATCCCAAAATCTATCAAACATCCAATGCATTCATGAATTCATTAATAATATACCAATTCAAGTTCATATCAACATCTAAGCATGATCAACAGCATCCAAACATCATAACTCATCAATTCATATCCTAAAAAGTTACTATCTTTAGTAATGTATGAACTATAACATGTGTTCTTGAATTCCCAATGATCACAACAACAATCTAACATCCAATCATCACCATGAACACATCCATAACATCAATTCATCAATAATTCAACATTAATGCATCAAAATCCCAACTTTCTTGCATAATCGACGTTAACTAACATGTTTTCAATCTAACTAACATGTTAACATCATCAATTGATCAAAACTCAACACCAAGAACATCAATTTCGCAACTAGGGTTTCGGCCACATCAAGTTTCATGCAAACAAAACACCAACTAACCTTTAATCCGTGAAAAGTAACAAAATTGAGACTTCTAATGCGTTGTATGCCTTGAAATCGATCCAAACCAAAGCTTTCTTGCTTGATCTTGATTGAATTCGAATGGGGAGGGGAAGAGAGGGGAGGTTGCGGCCGAAATTAAGGGTGGGGGTTAGGGTTTTGTTTTAATTTAGTTAATTTTGCATAATTACTCTTTAAACCCTTGCGTTTTGCGTTTTATAAAAAGGCACTCTTTTAAACACTTTTTAAATGGTTTTTAACTACAATAATAACATATAAACTCATGGTAACAATTATATATTTTATCTTTATAAAACACAAACATCGAATTAATACACACGTTTCCACGTTAAGCGATTAATTCCCAATTAATATATAAAAAACACAAACAAATAAGCATAATACAATAATTACATAATCAGTAAAATTATCAATAATTTAACATTTCTAATTATTATTAGGTCACCAACGTTAAACGAAAACTAGTTTGTGTTTACGACACGTGCATGCATGACTTAACAGAACTAACGGAGTTTGATAATGGAAATTTACCGGATGTCACAATGTCATCCTGAAGTGCATTGCGTCAAGGAGAGGAGGATTTGATGAGATGTCAGATCAAATCCAGAATGCCTATGTTGCTCTAGTGCTGAACCACCCATTCAGCTTCTCTTAGATGATATTTTCTTATATGGTCGAGAACATAGAGGCCAAGGGGAAGGAAGGGTTCTGCATGTACCCAAGATTTCTACAGATGATCATTGATCAGAAGCTTCCTTCCCTGCCAAAACAGAGGGAGGATGCGGTTGTTTTGGAGGTCATGGATGATATGACAATGGGTAGGATGAAAGTTTACAGGGGAAAGCAGGTGAAGCCCCCTGTCAGGAGACTGTTTGGCCACTTGGCCAACGCAAAATATGTGGCGCCAGCACGCAAGAAGTGGCGTCACGATGACAGTGACTCTGACGTCGAGCCCATCATGGCATCCATAGATGACAATGATGATGATTAGGGTCAAGGTGATGAGGCAGCTGGTGGAACTGAAAGTGTTGCCTTCCACTAAGACATCCAAATTGATGAAGATGAGGAATCTGATAATGAGCCATTGGTGAGGACTGTCGGGAGCCGAGTCAGGCCACTGACAGAGGGATAGAGGCGGTTGGCGGATGCTAGGCTGAGTTGAGGGGTGCTAATGCTGATATTAGTGACCCTATTTATACCCCTGACCAGCCCAGTAGCAAAGGGGTGCGCTTATGGCAAAGGGCTCTAGGAAGAAGAGGATGGCCCAACCATACAAGTTGAAGAGAAAGAGGCCAAGATTTACCTTGATCACTTCATCCACCACCACTACCATAGCCACTCCACCACACACCACTACCACAGCCACTCCACCACACACCACTACCACAGCCATTCCACCACACACCACTACCACAGCCACTCCACCACATACCACTACCACTACCACTCCACCCACTACTACTATCTCTCATCCCACTACCACTACCACAACCACTCCACCATATCCCACACATATTCCACCTCCCATATTTACCATATCTACCACCACCAACCACTAAGCAGGTACCTCCACCCATCCTACATTCACATCAGGACCCAGCTCTACTCTACCCATAGTTGGGTTAGAGGAACAGCTTGCCAACCTCAACAGACTGGTGCTGAAGCTACTTGCAACCGATGATCTTAGGACGAAGCAAATAGCACATCTGAGTAAGCAGAATGCTCAATACGAATAGCATTAGGCCGAGCCCACCAAGCACTTAAAAGTCAAAATGAGTTGGTGTTGGCTTCGGTGAAAAGGATCGAAGAACTTTAGAGGAAGAATAAGAAGATTATGCTAAAGCTAAAGGAGTCAAAGAGTGAGCCTTTGAAAATCAAAGATGATGATGGTGATAATGAAGATGATGGTGATGGTGATGATGATAATGAGGATGAAGATGATAGTGAAGAAGATATCGAGGAGGGAGGACCAGCCGAAAGGATCAAGATTAGGATGATGTTCAGGAAGATGATGCATCTGCATCAGCCTCTAATCCTCAGGCTCAAAAGAGGCGAACCAAAAGGAATTAAGATCATGGAGCCTCATCCTCCGCTCCTCCTGATAAAGAACCTACTATTCAAGACAAAAGTAATAGTTAGATGTATTTGTATTTAGAAACTTTTGTATTTGAATTATATTACATTAATGTAATTAAGTGTCATCTATGTTTGTTTATGTTTAAATGCTTTATATGATGTTATGTGTGTTGTGCTTAATGTCTAATCAAACAGATGAATCTCAACAGACCGATGAATTTGATTTCCAACCCCTTCAGCAGGTCAAGACTCAATTAACCATGATTGTTAACTTGGAAGGGATAGTTTCACGGTCTATTAGCTACATGCCAGAGGAAGGAGAGATCGTACACGACCTGACGTGAGCAGCTGTCTGAGATATTCAGGCTAAATCCAGATGAGTTGGTTAAAGATGCTCCAGCAGTTGATGTCCTAAGTGACGAGGAGCTACAGGATGTTGATGATATTGAGATCGAAGACATTACAGCTGAACATTATCCAGAGTACACTGACCACGGGCAATATATACCTATTTGGGGTGACTTTTGGTAGTACTACATTTGAAAAGCTGGATGAAGTAGAGAAAGAAAAGGAGAAAGAAGAAAGTTGGGCCCAAGCTTCAGACGCCAATGTTGAATTGAAGAAAGCTGAATGTGTGGCTTGTTTTGCTGAAATGAAAGCCTAGCGCGGGCCCTAAAAGTATAACGCCTACATAAAGCTCTACAGATTCAAAAGACATCAGAAAGTGTTAGGCAAAATCATTGCGTGGGCTTATTTTGTAGACTTGAATGTCTATGCTATAAAAAGAGAGAAGGGAATTGAGTACTTCAGATGCCCACATGATCTGAAAACTCTTCTTGGTTTTGAGCTCAACCGACTGGCGTGCTTAGATCTATTGTATGCTAATCCAAGGAAGATGTCAGGTTGGTTTGAAGCTGCATTGAAGAAATAATACCACACTAGGTGGGTAAACTTCAGACCTTACACCCGAAGAGGTACATCCGTAGATCTTAAGTGGACCCTATATCTGGGAAGCCGAAATTAGTGCTGAAGTGGAGTCCTCCGTGCATGATGTCAAATATTCCCTTACGGAAATGCCTCGGGACTTCACTCCACATTTCAAATTGTGGTATTATGACTGGAGGATGGGTAAAGCGGTCATAGTTCTAAACAGAGAGGGCAAAATGGAAACTATCAGGGTATTTGACCAGATGTGGCTTACTAACTTGTCAGCTAAAGATGTCTACACTCTATACAAATGGCCACTGTTCTATGACACACAGGACATTGTACATGCTCTTCAATTTCAACATGTGATACGACTCTGCTTTGTATTTGAAATACACGTAGGAGACACAAGAGAGGAGAAGTACAAGAAGTTTGAAGAGCATAGGAAGGATGTCAGACAATAGAGTAAACTAGGTCCAAGGAGGAGTTTGTTGATACATATGTCTCTAGTTTATGTGCTTAATGCAAAAGTATGTCATGGCTTACATATGTGTAATGAAATGATGTAATGATATATGATTTGTGCTTTGATGTTAATGTATCTTTAGTTCATATATATGAACTTATTATATAGGTTTGAAGTTGTTGTATGATTATTCATTCTAATGGACCATGTTTATAGACCATACGCATGAAGACATCATGCTAATGAACCAGTCGCACGACTAATCCGGTCAGTCGTACAATTGAGAGATGTAACACCCGGATATTTTCTTTGAAGCCGACGAAAAAAGAAAAAGAAATAAAGTCCAAAGTTGGGGGACCAAACTTGCCAAAACGGGAAGAAGATTGGATAAGTGGGAGAATAAGAGGGGAGGGCAGCCCACACCCTCCCCATACTCGCAAAAGTTCAACCAAAGAGAGGAGAGAAGGAGAAAAGGGAGAAAAGCTTGGTTCGGGTGGTTTCGAGCGTGAAAATCATCGTGTAGCGGGTTTAATCGAAGCTCTACTCAATGGTGTCATTTGTGTGTGTTCTAGAACCCCTCTTTTACACACCTTTGAATGATTTTGGGTCTAGAACACATCTGAAACCCATTTTTGAAAAGTTGGGTGTGAACCCGTATGTGTTTGTGTGTGTATGTGTATGATTCGAATGGGTCTTGCTTTCGGGCTTGTGTGTACTTGAATGGTGTTGTGGCACGCATTCCTAAGGTTTAGGATGGTTGATTTGGGCTTAAAAGATAGTTGGAAAAGCTTGGAAGTCAAAAATGGCAGATTGGGTTCGGGATGAACTGCATTCTGCATCAGCTAGGGCTAGGCGACCGAATGGAGGCCATACGGCCGAAAAGGGTGTGATTGAGGTTCATTCGCATGTGAGTAGTGCGACTGGAGTCTATTCACTTGTGAGTCACACGACTGAGGCCAGTCTCATGGGGAGTCATGCGACTAAGGGTCCATTCGCATAAGTATCATCTGCATTAGTGGCCATCCGCATTAGTTTCATTCGCATAAGGTGTTTATTCTCATTAGTTCCATTCACATAGGACTCATCCGCATTGAGTTCATCCGTATTAGGTCTATTCACATGGATGTTCATTTGTATAGGTGTTCATCCGCATTGGTCCATTCTCATTGTGTTCAGTGAAATGGGAGGCCTTGCGACTGAAGGGTGCCCATACGCCCAAGTAGGGCTTGTGTACCCGACGAAAACGTTGTTTATTGATCGACTTTCAGGGGAAAGTGCAGATGTAAGATTTGACGTGGAAGGTTCCCGTAATTCATGTAAGATGACTGTTGAGGCCATAAGGTTATGTTAGGCATGATGATGTATGATGTGGTATGATTATGCATGATGTATGTTATGTATGTCTGATGTTGCCCTGTATGATGATGATAACTGTGTATGTTGATGTTCCTTTTTATTGTATGTTATCTTTCCATGGCTTTACGATGAATGTTAATGAATGAAATGAAAATATTATGTAACGTAAAGTGGAAGATAATAAAAAGAGGAACATGATGAATGAATGCATGCATTAATGAATGAATGATGTAAGAAAGGCTTGCAAGCAAATTTATGGAGGTGCACACCCGATGAAGGGTGTTAGCTCAATAGTGTGCGGGTTAGCTACCCCAGAAGGATGCACACTGGGGTCCAATCTTTGTGATTGACCATATGTATGGAATCCTTGCCGCTTGCCCAGGTGCTGGAGTCAGCTTTGTGCACATGTTCGGGTCTATGAAGACCTCAGGCCCAGTTACCCGCTTCATGATTAATGTTCAGGGTATAGCATATGGCATTGATATAGAATGAAAGAGAAAGATATGTTGTTGGACCAAAAGAACCAATGAGCCTGATCAGAAAAACCTCTAAGTCCCAGAGACATTACAACTGCTGAAGAAGATCACAACAGCTGAAGACATCAGCTGATTACAAGGTCTGAAGACAAAGTCTGAAGCTATCAGCTGAAGACAACATCTGAAGTAAAAGTCTGAAGAACAAGTAAGCTATCAGCTGAAGACACATCTGAAGTAAAAGTCTGAAGAACAAAATGAAGACAAAGACTAAAGACGAAAGTGATCAGTAGTTGTCACAACAGCTGAAGTTATCAACTTCAGTAGTTGTGATGGTTTCCTTTCAGTACTTGTAATTTGTATTTCAGTAGTTTATAGTCAGTAGTTTTAGTTTAGTAGTTTTTATTTTTATGTACTTAGCATTCTCTGAGATGTAATCAGTAGTTGAGAACATTCTCAGTAGTTTGCTTAGTTTCAGTAGTTTGAATAATTCTGTTAGATGTCACTATCAAGTGACATCAGCAGACGTCACATTCCTTATATAAGGGATGTTGACCTAATTGTAAGTGTGACATTTAGCCACCACTAAAGCATATGAATGAAATATTCTTCTTGCAGAATTCTCTCTCTCTATAACCATTTACTTTCCATTGAATATCAATTGTGTTCTTGCAAAGTGTTTAATTCATTGTTCGAATTCCGCTGCTATCCAATCTAATCAATCAAACTTAGATCACTGATCCTAACAAATGGTATCAGAGCTGGTTAATCATTGATCAATCTAACAATTGATCATTGAAACTACTATTTCGATATCTAAGTTTGATCGAATTAGCATATTTGCAAGAATTGGTTATAGATCATTGAATTTCTGCTGCTTTCATTATTTGCTTTGAGTTTTCTCTTGGTTCATATTGAGTTTGTTGTGTTTTGCACTAAATCAGTTAAGACTTAATTGATTTGGTTGAATCTGAGAATGACTACTCCTTCTAATGATCCTCACAATATCAGTTCCTCAACCAAGCCTCCGATGCTGGTTAGGACTGAGTATAACATATGGTAATGAAGAATGCTTCATCACCTGTTTGTTAACAGTTCAGGCTGTTGGACATCTGTGGTACATGGTCCACACAAGCCTATGGTGAACAATCCGGAAACCAACCAAATGGTTCCGAAGAAGAAGGAACAATACTCAGATGAGGATCGTAAACTGTTTGAGATTGATGCTAAAGCATATGGTATTCTAGCCATGGCACTGCCAAATGAAATCTATTATGGGCTTATGCATCATGAAACTGCTCATGACCTCTGGAATGCATTGAGAGAACAATTTGGTGGAACTGATGAGGTCTTAGCAAATAACAGAGAAATCCTTGCCCAACAATATGAGAAATTCTCTCATAGGAAGGGTGAGTCACTGACTCAACAGTTTAAGCGTTTTTCCTGCTTGATCTCTGAGCTGAAAATGGTCAAACATGAATACACTAATAGCTAGATGAACAACAGATTCCTCAGATCACTGCCTGAGAGATGGGACACATACACCATTGTCCTACGCTCCAGTGCAAATCTAGATAGCCTATCTCTCACCCAACTCCATGGGAAACTGCTTACATTTGAAAGAGAGATAGAGCAGAAAAGGAAACTGGCATTATCAGGAAAGCTCACTGATGACTTTGTACTAGGGAACATTGCCTTGGTTGGTCATGAGTCAGAATATGCTGCATCAAAAAGCAATTATGATGAGCATATAGATTTCTCTTCAAACAGTTCTGATCATGCATTTGTTAGTGTTGATAGTCAGTCAGGCTGTAATAGTGACAATCTGTGCTTCATTATGGGATTTGAAAGGTATTGCTGATGATGACTTAGAAGAGATGGGTATTCTAAGCCAAATGGCCTTGATTAATATCAGATCTCAAAAGTTCTACAAGAGAACTGGTAGGAAATTTCCAAGACTCTTTGGCAAAACCAAAGTTGGTTTTGACAAGAGTAAGTTGAGGTGTCACAAATGCCATAGGCTTGGACACTTTGCAAGAGAGTGTAGATCAACTGGATCTAACTCCTCTGCACCCTTTGTGACTTTTCCAAGCAATAGTCCACAAAACAGAGGGCAACATCCTGCTAGTTCTGGTCATCACTCACAACCTCACTCTCCAGCATATTTTGTCCCTCAGGGTCCAATGCCATATCCATATCCCTGCTATTACATGCCACAGCCAAATCAAGTTCAAGTTCCTATTGCACAACAACCTCAAGCCTTACCTGAGCCTCAATCATCTCAATCATCTCAATCACAACCTCATCACAGCTTCTTCACCCCTAGTGCTGTTGACTGGAGCAGTTTACCAGATGATCTTTCTGGCAATGAGCAATTATTTGCTGGTACTGGTCAACATGGTGGTGAACATCCTTTTGGGAATCTTGCTCTCATGGCCCTGGAGTCTACTGAGGGTTCATGCTCCAATGCATCTTCATCACAGGTAACCCAGGTATCCTCTGAGGCTAAGGCCAAGCTATGCTCAAAATCTTGCATAGCTGCATTTATCTCTATTAGAGAGGCAAATGTAGCTTTAATAAATCAAAATCTTGAGCTTGAGCAAACCCTTTCTAAAAGAAAAGCTTAATATGAGTCTGTCCTTAAAGACAAAGATGATGAGATTTATAAGCTTAAATGCCAATTAAATGATGAAAAGGCTAAGCTAGAGGTCATTCTTGAGAACCACAGAGATCTCAAAGAAAAATTTGCAATTACCCAAGTTGAGTGTGACCGCTGGGTATCTTCCTGCAAGGTATTTGAAATGCTTCTCAGCAAGCAATCTGCTTCGAATGTGAAGTTTGGAATAGGTTACAATCACACTGCACCACCTATAGATTTTACTCCAAAATCAATAGTAAAACCTGAAGGTGAAAGCAATATCCAAACCACATCATCATGTGTATCATCCTCAAGTGATCATCCAAGATCAAAGATAAAACAGTGTTGATACCTCAGCAAATCAATTGCCTGAGGGTTAAATACTGATAAGCACATGAAGCTGAGTACTTCCAGTGTTGTCCCTCAATGTACTCAAGTACTGATGGGCAAGTCACAACATATGAAAAGCATTTCCAATCACTAAATAAAAGGATTAACAATGCTGATGAATCTTCATACGGTCTTTGAGGATGGATAGAGAATAGCTGAAGAACAAGTCTTCAGTTGTTACAGATCTTCAGTACTTAACACAAGTACTGAAAGGAGGAAAGTACTGAAGATCACACCTTCAGTAGTTTCCACTTCAGCAATTGATCAATCCAAGATAAAGAATACGCCATGGTGAAATATGTGGTAATTCAATCATCTTTCTGATGAATTTTGGTACAAAAAGGGTTCCAAACTCAATAGTGATAAGCTCCTTAAAACACAGATGGTGAAATGAGAAATGCGTTTGGACTATGTTTGTACCACACTCATCCCATTGTGATAAACCCCAAGCCTTCAACTAAATCCAAAAAGAAGGATAAGGTTTATCATAAAACAGCTGATTGTGCCTCATGATAAAATCAGACTAAGTCTGTGAAATTCAAGGAGGAAAGGTGGGTCACAGGAACTCATCAAAACAAGTATGATGTGTCACAAGAGCTGAAAGATGTAGCTACAAATCAGACATAACTTGGTTATGATGGTTTAGATTGTTGGGGAGAGTTAACCAACTAGAGCACCGGTGATCAACCATAGAAAAGGTATTCCAAGCACAAATCAAAAGGAATCCACTTCAGCACCATCTCCACCTTCACCAGCTGTTAATCATGAGAAACAAGTTATGGTTAAATCTGTTGATAAAAACAGACCAAAACCAAAAAGGTTTGGGTCATCATGATCCGTTTTATTGCCAAATACTTAGGAAGATCTTTGATGGGCTGGGTATGATGCACTTGAAAAGGAGAGATTTGGAGATCATGATCCGTTTTATTGCCAAATACTTAGGAAGATCTTTGATGGAGATTCGCGCGTGGACCGAGACAGTATTCTGGCTATAGCCACCAGATCTGTCTGTCTGAGCAATTCCACAAGGGGATTATCATTGAAGCCCTTGATGAGGCTGGGGCTGGTAAAGGTTGAAATGGCAAGACTTACAAAGGCTAAACTCACAACAAAGATGCTGGAACAACCTTCCCTTCACCCACTCAAAAACAGCTACCCCTCAAATCTCCAAACCAATCTCAAAGCCCAAATCCAACAACCACAATCACAACCCACAAAACCAACCCCTCACCATCTAAACCAACAGCCGATGATGCACCTAAGAAGAAGAAGAGAAGGGTGTTGAGGCTAGAAGAAGAAGAAGAAGAGGATGATGTGGAAGAAGATAGATGCCTCTGTCTGTAGTCCTAACACTGGCGAAAGCCAAACCTATGCCCATCACTCCACCTCACAGATGGATGTTGTGAGAGTAAAATTGAAGAAGAGGAGCAGCAAAAGCTTCATGATGATGAAATGCTGAAAAGCATTGACAAAACTATGCGCCTCTCATCAATTATCAGCATGAAGAAAGAAGCTCTGAGATTGTACACTCTCGCCAACACATTTCAATATCAGAAGGAAAGGGTGAGAGTATGCTGATCCGAGGGTGGCTCACAGGATTGTAAAGAAAGAAATTCCTTCGAGATACAAGGGTCAAGTCAAGAGGATCGTAGATGAAGAGATCACTGTGGCCCTTGTAGTATCACCCTGGGAGATTGTCGAAGATTTCAAGAAGGCCTACGAGACTAAACAACACCCCAGAAGATGCTAGAGAACAGAATTATCAAAAAAGGGGTTAGTCTACAAGAGGCTTGAGTACTTCAAACAGAATGAGCTAAGTCTGCTACTCGAAGGGATCCATCCTGATGAGTTTGCATATAGACAAATTACAATGTGAGCTCAAAAACGGTAAACAGGCCAAGTACATCTCAGAGCTGTATGGGCGAGAAGGATTGTTTGATGGTGAAGCCGAGAATCTGACCATGGAAGAACAAATCATGTTTCTCAGAGCCTACACCAGAGAATCCTACAGGCTCATACACGAAGTAGATCTCATGAAGGGATAACAACTCTGTGTCCAGTTCCCAAAATAGAGTTCCCTTCAATCTTGCCAAACAAATATCAGAGACTTCTTCCCAGGCTGGAGCTTATATGGGTCATCTTCTCTACTGATCAAGAAGGAAAAGACCAACCTTTTGCCAACAATAAGTGGGATATAAATAATTAGAGGTTTGGCTGCATTGGTTCAGGGGGAGTTTGTTGGACCAAAGAACCAATGAGCCAAGATCAGAAAACCTCTAAGTCCCACATGGTATCAAACAACTGCTGAAAGCTTCATCAGCAGTTTGACAAGTGTGAAGACTTCAACAGCTGAAGATCAAGTGCTGAAGACTTCAACAGCTGAAGAACTAAAGTGCTGAAGTACAACAGCTGAAGAACACAAGTACTGAAGCTGAACAGCTGAAGAACACAAGTGCTGAAGCTGAAGACAAAAGACACCAAGTACTACTGAAGTACAACAGCTGAAGAGTTTACAAGTGCTGAAGATCAACAACTGATGTACAAAGTCTGAAGACAAAGACTGAAGACATCAGCTGATGATATCTACTGAAGTCCAGCTGATGAAACATCTGAAGTTCAAGTCTGAAGACAACTACTGAAGTTTCAGTAGTTGTCACAACAACTGAAGAGTACTTTCAGTAGTTGTGATATCAGTAGTTTTATATTTTAGTTTCAGTAGTTTTGTAAAACGACTGAAGAGCTTGTTCTTCAGTCATTGTAGTTTCAGTAGTTTTATGTTTTTCAGTAGTTATAACAACTGATAACACTTAGCATTTTTGTAAGGAGATGTCAGCTGTTTTGACATCTTCAGTAGTTGTGTTTCAGTTGTAATAAATCTGTTAGATGTCACTATCAAGTGACATCAGCAGACGTCACATCTCTATATAAGAGATGTCGACCTAATTGTAATTGTGACATTCGTTACCACAAAAAGCGAATATTGAATGAAATATATTTGCAGAAATTCTCTCTCTATAACCGTCTTTGTTCTTCATTGAATATCGTTTTGTTCTTGTGAATCGACTAATTCATTGTTTGAATTCCGCTGCTATACTCTTCAATCAATCAAACATAGATCACTGATCCTAACAAGTGGTATCAGAGCAGGTTAATCATTGATCGATCTAACAATTGATCATTGAAACTGCTAATTGATATCTGTGTTTGATTGAATTAGCGTATTCGCAAGAACTGGTTATAGATTATTGAATTTCTGTCGCTTTCGTTCATTTATTTTGAGATCTTCTGGTTCAATGGTTGTTGCGTTTTGTTCTAAATCTGTTTTAGCTTAACCGAATTTGATTGAATCTGAGATGACGACTCCTTCTAATGATCCTCACAATACCGGTTCCTCAACCAAGCCTCCGATGCTGGTTAGGACCGAGTATAACATATGGCAACGAAGAATGCTTCATCACCTGTCTGTTAACAGTTCAGTGTTGGGACATCTGTGGTACATGGACCACATAAGCCTATGGTGAACAATCCGGAAACCAATCAAATGGTTCGAAGAAGAAGGAAAATACTCTGATGAAGATCGGAAACTTGTTGAGATTGATGCTAAAGCCCATGGAATTCTGGCCATGGCACTGCCTAATGAAATCTATTCAGGGCTTATGCATCATGAAACTGCTCATGATCTCTGGAATGCCCTGAAGGAACAATTCGGTGGCACAGATGAGGTCTTAGCAAACAATAGAGAAATCCTTGCCCAACAATATGAGACATTCTCTCATAGAAGGGTGAGACACTGACTCAACAGTTTGAGCGTTTTCCTGCTTGATATCTGAGCTGAAAATGGTGAAACAGGAATACACAATAGCCAGATGAACAACAGATTCCTCAGATCACTGCCTGAGAGATGGGACACATACACTATTGTCCTACGCTCCAGTGCAAATCTGGATAGCCTATCTCTCACCCAACTTCATGGGAAACTGCTTACATTTGAAAGAGAGATAGAGCAGAAGAGGAAACTGTCCTCATCAGAAAAGCTCACTGATGACTTTGTACCAGGGAATACTGCCTTGGTTGGTCATGAGTCAGAATATGCTGCATCTGAAAGCAATTATGATGAGCATATAGATTTCTCTTCAAATAGTTCTGATCATGCATTGTTGGTATTGAGAGTCATTCTGGCAGTAATAGTGACAATTTATGCTTCATCATGGATGATCTGAAAGGAATAGCTGATGATGATCTAGAAGAGATGGATATTCTGAGCCAAATGGCATTGATTAATATCAGATCTCAGAGTTCTATAGAGAACTGGCAGGAAATTCCTGGACTCTCTGGCAAAACCAAAGTTGGTTTTGACAAGAGTAAGTTGAGGTGTCACAAATGCCAAAGGCTGGGACACTTTGCAAGAGAGTGTAGATCAATGGATCTAACTCTTCTGCACCCTTTGTGACTTTTCCTAGTACTAGTCCACAAAACAGAGGGCAACATCCTGCTGGTTCTGGTCATTATTCACATCCTAGATCTCCTGCATACTTTGTTCCCCAGGGTCAAATGTCATATCCTTATCCCTGCTATTATATGCCTCAACCAAATCCTGTTCAAGCTCCAATTGCACAACAACCACAAGCATTGCCTGAACCACAGCTTCCCAATCTCATCAACAAACTCAACCTCAACAACACAGCTTCTTCACCCCAGGAGTTGTTGACTGGAGCAGTTTACCAGATGACTTGTCTGGTCATGAACAACTGTTCTCAGGTGCTGGTCAACATGGTGGTGAAAGTCCTTTGGAAATCTAGCTCTTATGGCTTTGGATTCTGCTGATACTTCATCCTCTAATGCCTCTACACCAAAGGTATCACAGGTATCCTCTGAGGCAAAAGCCAAATTATGTTCAGAAACATGCATAGCAGCATTTGCATCTATTAGAGAAGCAAATGTAGCTTTAATCAACAAGAACATTGAGCTAGAACAAATAATTTCCAAAAACAAAGCTGAATTTGAGTCTGTGCTTAATGATAAAAATGATGAGATTTACAAATTGAAATGCCAAATAACTGATGATAAGGCTAGGGAAGAGATACTTCTAGAGAAGTATAAAGATCTCAAAGAAACCCTTGCAGTTACCCAGGTAGAGTGTGATAGATGGGTACAATCATGCAAAGGTTTTGAAATGCTTCTTAGTAAGCAATCTGCTTCCAATGTGAAGTTTGGCATTGGTTACAATCACACTGCTCCACCTACAGATTTTACTCCAAGAGCAGAGGTAGAATCTGATGGTGAGAGTAATAACCAATCCATCTCATCATGTGATCTACTTTCTGATACAGCACAATCAGAAGTAGAAGTCAGCATCAAGCCCTCTCAGAACCTATCAGCTGATGTTGATGGTTCAAATGCTGACACTCACATGATCAATGAGTTGATCAACTCAGGAGTTAATTCTGAAAGTCCTGAAAGGACTAGAGAGCAGGATTTAACACCTGAAGTTCAAACTCCAACTACTGCCAGTACTGAAGAGAAGAAAACTGTCAGTAGAAAGAGTTGAAGACTACTAAAGAGGCAGTCAAGAAAGCAAACAATGCTTCCAAAGCACTGAAGACAAGTCTTCAGTTGCTTCACCCTCTTTAGTTGATGATCAACCTAAGATGAAGAAGAAACCATGTGAAGTATGTGGTTTGTTCAATCATCTTACAGATGATTGCTGGTACAAAAGAGGTTCCAAACTCAAACAAAAGAAGAAAATTAAAGAGAAAATGGTAAAAATGAAAACTGAGTTTGAGACCACATTTGTATCAGCAACATCAAATCCTGTAACCCTTAAGTCCTCAAAGAAATCCAAAAAGGAAGGGGTTAAACAGGTGACAGCTGAGAGTGCTCAGAAGAAGAAGGTGCAACATAGGAACTTATCAAACTCCACTGGCAATGTGTCTGATGAGCTGAAAGCTTTATCACAAAATCAGACACAGCTGGTTATGATGGTTCAACATGGGGTAGAGTTAACCAACTAGATGCTCCTATGTTGAAACCACAGAAAAGGAGATCCAAGCCAAAGGATTCCTCTTCTTCACCATCTTCTTCCTCTCAAGCTGTTGTTTCAAATAAACCTGTTAGTTTACCATCTATTGATGAGACCAGGCCCAAAACCAAAAAGGTTGGGTCTCCAAAACTAACTGATTGTTATTATTGCAGGGTTCTCCAACATGCCAAAGTAGCATCTGGTATGTAGACAGTGGGGGATCTATGCACATGACTGGGAACAGCTCTCTTCTTCATGACTACTCTCAAGAAAAGAAGGGATTTGTTTCTTTTGGCAATGATGCTAGAGGTTACATCATTGGTAATGGCTTTGTCTCCAATGGAGAAATCAAGTTTGATGATGTTAATCATGTGGAAAATCTCAAGTACAATCTCTTGAGTGTCAGTCAAATGTGTGATAAAGGCCATGTTGCTCTTTTCACAGTCAGAACTGTAGGATTCTGTCATCCAAAGTTCTGCATTTGATTGACAAGGTGTTGGATGATCACACTCTCCTGAGAGCCAACAGGACAGGAAGAGTGTATGCCTTAGATCTTTCCAAGAAAATAGATCTCAGAGGCAATCCTTGCCTATTTTCCAAAGCCTCTTCTCAAGAATCTAAACTGTGGCACAGAAGGCTGGGTCATGTTAATTTCAAAAACATGAATCAGCTTATCCAAATAGTTTAGTCAGAGGCTTACCAATAAAGGAGTTCCACTGTGGAAACCTGCACTGCTTGTTTAAAAGGAAAACAGCACAAAGTCTCATTCCCTCCTATTGAAGAGCCTAAGTCCACTGCCTGCTTGCAATTACTGCATATGGATCTATTTGGTCCTGTGAGAGTGATGAGCATGGCAAAGAAGAAATACTGTCTGGTAATTGTGGATGATTACTCCAGATTTGTATGGACTTTCTTTCTACATTCAAAGGATGAGGTTGCTCAGAAGGTTATTACTTTGTGTTGTATATTGAGAAGCAGTATTCCCTTCCAGTCAAGTGTATCAGGAGTGATATGGAACTGAATTAGAAACCATACACTTGATGACTTCTATCTCTCAAAGGGAATCAAAAGGCAGTTTAGCATCCCAAGGACTCCAGAACAAAATGGAGTAGTGGAGAGAAAGAACAGGACCCTCATTGAAGCTGCAAGGTCTATGCTGGCTGACTCTGGTTTGCCACTGACCTTTTGGGCTGAAGCTGTTAACACAGCTTGCTATGTGCAAAATAGAGTTTTAGTAAATCAGAGGTTGATGAAGACTCCATATGAAGTTCTCCATCACTTGGCTCCTCTAATTTCATTTTTCAAAGCATTTGGGTGTCCCTGTTTTATTCTCAACACAAAGGATCAACTCCATAAATTTGATCCTAAGGTGGATGCAGGGTATTGTTGGTTATTCATCTACTTGCAAGGCATACAGAGTCTTCAACTGCAGAACAAAGATAGTTGAAGAGACTTTGCATGTGAAGTTTAATGAATCTCCTTTGGACAAGATTCACAAAACCCTGTGGAGTTGTTTGATTTGGACATACTGCAATATGTTCCTTATCAACTCCAGCTGTTGCAGATCCTGTGGCTAAATCATCTTCTGCAGTGTCTTCCACCTGGTGGTATTGATGATGATGATGATAATATCAATACTCACCTATTCAAGTTTAGCGACCAACTGCCTGTGTCTGCTAAATTTGATGTTCCTGTAGCTTCAGCAGTTCCATCCACAACAAATGCTGATGAGATCTCTGTTTCCTCTACATCTTTTGAGTTACCATCTAATTCTTGGTTTCAAGAGTCTACATCAACATCTGCTGCTGCTGAAGGTTCTACAAACACTTGCACAGATCTCATTGTTTATCAAGAACTGAAGAATCACCCCATGTCTCAGATTATTGGTGATATCAATGCTGGTGTTTCAACCAGAAGTCAATTGTCTAACTTCTGCTTCTATGCTCTCTTCATCAGTCAGCTAGAGCCAAAGAACTACCATGTTGCTTTGAGAGACAATGGATGGGTTGAAGCTATGCAGCTTGAGCTACTTCAGTTCAAGAAACAGCAAGTGTGGGAACTTGTTCCTCTTCCCCCAGGTAAGTGTGCAATAGGCACTAAATGGGTGTTTAGGAACAAAACTGATGAAAATGGGCTTATTGTTAAGAACAAGGCTAGACTGGTTGTACAGGGGTTTTCACAAGAAGAAGGTATTGACTATGATGAAACCTTTGCCCCTGTAGCCAGACTAGAGGCAATCAGATTGTTCTTAGCCTATGCTGCATTCCACAATCTTAAAGTTTTCCAAATGGATGTCAAAAGTGCATTTTTATATGGTAAAATAAAGGAAGAAGTTATGTGTGTCAACCACCAGGCTTTGAGGATAATAAACATCCTGAATGGGTGTACAAACTTGATAAGGCTCTTTATGGGTTGAAACAAGCTCCTAGAGCCTGGTATGAGACACTCTCTACTTTTCTTCTAAGAATAATTTCACTAGAGGCTCCATGATAAAACTTTGTTTATTAAGAAGGTGGATCAGCATAAGCTACTTGTTCAGATTTATGTTGATGATATTATTTTTGCATCCTCTGATCCCCAGTTGTGTGATGATTTTACAACATTAATGAAAAGAGGTTTGAAATGAGTGCAATGGGAGATTACAGTTCTTTCTAGGCTTGCAAATCAAACAAAAGGCTGATGGAACCTTTATTCATCAGTCAAAATATACAAAAGATCTTTGAATAAGTTTGATTTACAAAACTGTAAGCCCTGTTCTACTCCCATGTGCAACACCACACAACTGGATGCTGATCAGAAAGGTAAAGCTGTTGATGAAACGCTTTACAGATGTATGATTGGGTCCTTGATGTATTTAACAGCTTCTAGACCAGATATTATGTTTGCTACATGTGTTTGTGCTAGATTCAGGCTGCTCCTAAAGAGTCTCATTTGATTGCAGTCAAGAGAATCTTTAGATATTTGCAAGGTACACAATCTCTGGGTTTATGGTATTCCACTGGACACTCTTGCAAATTAGTTGCTTTTTCAGATAGTGACTATGCAGGGTGCAAGTTAACTAGAAAGTCAACTTCTGGTGGTTGTCAATTCCTAGGCAACTGTTTGATTTCTTGGCAAAGTAAGAAACAAACATATGTTGCTACATCAACTGCTGAGGCCGAGTACATTGCTGCTGCAAGTTGCACCTCTAGGGTACTCTGGCTTCAGAACCAACTTCTGGATTATGGCATTACAGAGACTAAGACTCCATTATTAATGGATAGTGCTTCAGCTCTGTGTATTGTCAAAAATCCGTCCAGCACTCTAGGACCAAACATATAGAGATCAGACATCATTTTATTCTGGATTGCTTTGAAAAAGGTCTGATTGATCCTAAGTTTGTGCCTAGTGCTGATGAGCTTGCAGATATTTTACTAAGCCTTTGGATAGTTCTACTTTCCAAAACCTTGTGTTAAGGCTTGGTATGCTGCAGCTAGAATAAGTGACAACTACTGATGATTTCAGTAGTAATTACTGGTGATCATTGGTACCATGTCACATATAAGTACTGATGAGTCCTTTCACCTTCAGTAGTTTTATAACTACTGATGGCTAAATGCCTCACAAGTACTGAAGTACTTTATCTGTTCCAAACTACTGATGGAGTAGTTACAACTACTGATGTAGTTACAACTACTGAAATCAGTACAAACAGATAAGTACTGACGTCCTATGAAACACTGAAAATCAGATGCAAATGATGAGTAAGTGTTGAGGACAGTATGAAACAGCTGAAAGGCTATGAATTGACGAAACTACTGAAGAGAACTTTCTCTTCAGTTGTTTCAACAACTGCTATTTCATTCTAAAAACTGAAGCAAAACAGGTCCACCTTCAGTAGTTTTATAACTACTGATGACTAATACCAAAGTCTTCAGCAGTTTCACAACTACTGATGACAAACACCAAGTCCTCAGTTGTTTCATCATCTGAAGTCAAAACCACGGTTCAGTAGTTTTCTAACTACTGATGCCTAATACCACGACTTCAGCTGTTTCAACGTCTGAAAGGATAATACCATGTCAACAGTCGTTTAAAACTACTGATGACTAACACCACATCCTTCAGTCGTTTTTCTAACCGTACCCTATAAATATCCTGACCTAATACTTCAAAGCTTCATCTTCTTCAAACCTAACGTTCCTCTCCAAAACTTCTCTCTTCTAAATGGCGTCCATGCAAATCAAACCGCGACACAACTGTGTAGCCACCTTACTAAATCGCCTGTCTGGGTAAGTTCGATACTGCTATCGATCTTATGGTTCAGTCACAATACAAAACGGATTTCTTCTCAATCCCATACTACATGCCGAATCCCTCCAACAGTTTTGGATGAACGTCACCATTACCACTGGGGAGAACAACACACCATCTCTCCGGCGGTCGTCAAAACAAAGAAGTGGTCATCACTCCAGCAATACTTCGCCAAACTCTACATCTGGATGATGCCATTTCTCCTGCTGGATATCCCAAGGGCACAACTGATCTATCCTTTGCTCAACATGGATATCAGGGCAATCTTAGTGCCTCCACTATAATGAAGAAACATTCCATGACGCTGAACGCCTAATTTTTCACATGGTAAATGTATGTTTGGCTCCTAAGACTTCGTCTTGGGATCAATGTCGACAAAGTGGCAGCAGGTATTGTATTCTATTCTTGAGCAACAGCCGTTAAATTTTTCAGAAATAATATTTTCGGAGCTCAAGGATATGGCTCAAAAACTAACTGCTAACCGTGGATATTATATCCACGGTTCATAATGGCCATCATTACAAACCAGCTTCAAGCTGAGGGACTTGTTGGCCTGGGAGTCTCTGCTACGGCTGTTCTGCCTGAAGTATTACTCCCGGCACAACTCTGACCATACACTCAAATTGGCTGCCAAGCTGCGCAAACCCACGCAGCTGGAACCCACAGCCACCACCTCCAATCAAAAGTCCCCACCAAACCCACCAAAAAGAAACCCAAAACGGCTACTCAGGGAATGAGTCCCCTGAGGATGCCCCTGCAACACAAACGCAGGAGATATCCACTGGTCAAAACCCCTAGTGGATATAAGGACTCTTCCAGCCATAGCCGCTCAGGATTCCTCTCAACAGGAGCCTGAAGCAACCACACAAGGGGTACCCACACATCTGGGATCTTCCTCACTTGAGGGGATTGCCATTGAAGAGCACCATCCTCCCCAGGTGCACACTACTTCTATCCCTTCACCCCATGCAACCGCCCCTCATAGCCCAACATTGATAGTTGCACAAGTGCTGACTCAATTGCACTCCTCACCCCCTCCCCAGATACCACTTACTACTGGGAACACCTCTACCATTGAGGGGGAGGAACAAAGTGCAATTGAGAACCCACAGCATAGGGGTTTACCAATTCTATCTCCTGGTGTAGATAGGGAGATTAGAATATCTAGTGAGGCTGCCACCTCTTCTTAATCAGCACATGATCAGACTGAGGCTGGTAACATTGCTAAGACCTCACTAGAGGCAACAGCTGATGATGGACATAGTCCTGAGGCTGGAAGTCCCCAGTACCAAGACAAAGGGGCACATGCTACAACTGGTCTACACCCAGTGCATGTACATCCTGCTCCAAGCAGGAGGTCAGGTGATTCAGCTTCTGCTAATGATGACCTGGCTTTTTCTACGATGTTCTTGCCCAGAACACAATCCTTGAGGAGGAAGTCAGTAGGCTGCAAAACCTACATGACCAACTCTCACAAGGAGAAAGACCATCTGCCTCCACCAACCCACAGATGGCACCTTCAGTTGAAGGTTCCCCAAACACTGAGCCACTCCCAATAACTAAGCCACCTGCCTCTGCTTCCGGCACTATTTCTCAGGAACAGAACCCTCCTGAGCAAATAGTTGTTGTCCTTCAAAATTCCCTCCCTCTCATCACACCCATAATCACTAACATTATGACTAAAGCCATTGATGAGAGGCTTTCCTTAACTTTACAACCATTGATTGATGCTGCTGTGCAAAAGACACTTTTTGCGGTACCAACCCCTACCACCAATGCATCCAAAAAGGGGGAGAGTACTGCAGTGAAAGAAAAGAAGAGGAAAAGAACAGATGATGAGAAGGCCCAAGAGCAACCCAAGAGGTGGAAAAAGAAAAGCAACAACTGATCACCTATAAACGAAAGAAAAGTGCTGATGATCAACCTACTGCTGAAGAAAATCCTTGGAAGAGCTGGTAAAAGATGTTGATGATACACACAGCCGATCCATGGATAAATCACTGAGCAACTCTTCAGGCAAGGTCTTGATACAGCCACATGGATAGTGAAATCAGGAGGTTGGAAGTGCAAGAGATTCAAACCCGATGGGCTGGGTATGATGCACTTGAAAAGGAGAGATTGGAGATCATGATCCGTTTTATTGCCAAATACTTAGGAAGATCTTTGATGGAGATTCGCGCGTGGACCAGAGACAGTATTCTGGCTATAGCCACCAGAATCTGTCTGTCTGAGCAATTCCACAAGGGGATTATCATTGAAGCCCTTGATGAGGCTGGGGCTGGTAAAAGGTTTGAAATGGCAAGACTTACAAAGGCTAAACTCACAACAAAGATGCTGGAACAACCTTCCCTTCCACCCACTCAAAAACAGCCTACCCCTCAAATCTCCAAACCAATCTCAAAGCCCAAATCCAAACAACCACAATCACAACCCACAAAACCAACTCCCTCGCCATCTAAACCAACAGCCGATGATGCACCTAAGAAGAAGAGAAGGGTGCTGAGGCTAGAAGAAGAAGAAGAAGAGGATGATGTGGAAGAAGATAGGATGCCTCTGTCTGCAGTCCTAACACTGGCGAAAGCCAAACCTATGCCCATCACTCCCACCTCACAGATGGATGTTGTGAGAGTAAAATTGAAGAAGAGGAGCAGCAAAAGCTTCACGATGATGAAATGCTGAAAAGCATTGACAAAACCTATGCTGCTCCTCATCAATTATCAGCATGAAGAAAGAAGCTCTGAGTTGTACACTCTCGCCAACACATTTCAATATCATAAGGAAAGGGTGAGAGTATGGGCTATCCGAGGGTGGCTCACAGGATTGTAAAGAAAGACATTCCTTCGAGATACAAGGGTCAAGTCAAGAGGATCGTAGATGAAGAGATCACTGTGGCCCTTGTAGTATCACCCTGGGAGATTGTCGAAGATTTCAAAAAGGCCTACGAGACTAAAACCCACCCCAAAGATGCTAGAGAACAGAATTATCAAAAAGGGGTTAGTCTACAAGAGGCTTGAGAACTTCAAACAGAATGAGCTAAGTCTGCTACTCGAAGGGAATCATCCTGATGAGTTTGCATATAGACAAATTACAACTGTTGAGCTCAAAAACGGCAAACAGGCCAAGTACATCTCAAAGCTGTATGGGCGAGAAGGATTGTTTGATGGTGAAGCCGAGAATCTGACCATGGAAGAACAAATCATGTTTCTCAGAGCCTACACCAGAGAATCCTACAGGCTCATACACGGAAGTAGATCTCATGAATGGGATAACAACTCTGTGTCCAGTTCCCCAAAACAGAGTTCCCATTCATATCTTGCCAAACAAATATCAGAGACTTCTTCCCAGGCCGGAGCTTATATGGGTCATCTTCTCTACTGATCAAGAAGGAAAAAGACCAACTTTTGCCAACAATAAGTGGGATAATAAATAATTAGAGGTTTTGGCTGCATTGGTTCAGGGGGAGTTTGTTGGACCAAAAGAACCAATGAGCCAAGATCAGAAAGCCTCTAAGTCCCACATGGTATCACAACAACTGCTGAAAGCGTCATCAGCAGTTTGACAAGTGCTGAAGACTTCAACAGCTGAAGATCAAGTGCTGAAGACTTCAACAGCTGAAGAACTAAAGTGCTGAAGTACAACAGCTGAAGAACACAAGTACTGAAGCTGAACAGCTGAAGAACACAAGTGCTGAAGCTGAAAGACCAAAGTACTGAAGTACAACAGCTGAAGAGTTTACAAGTGCTGAAGATCAACAACTGATATACAAAGTCTGAAGACAAAGACTGAAGACATCAGCTGATGATATCTACTGAAGTCATCAGCTGATGAAACATCTGAAGTTCAAGTCTGAAGACCAACTACTGAAGTTTCAGTAGTTTGTCACAACAGCTGAAGAGTACTTCTTCAGTAGTTGTGATATCAGTAGTTTTATATTTTTAATTTCAGTAGTTTTGTAAAACGACTGAAGAGCTTGTTCTTCAGTCGTTGTAGTTTCAGTAGTTTTATGTTTTTCAGTAGTTATAACAACTGATAACACTTAGCATTTTTGTAAGGAGATGTCAGCTATTTTGACATCTTCAGTAGTTGTGTTTCAGTTGTAATAAATCTGTTAGATGTCACTATCAAGTGACATCTAAAGACGTCACATCTTTTATATAAGAGATGTCGACCTAATTGTAATTGTGACATTCTGTTACCACGAAAGCGAATATTGAATGAAATATATTTGCAGAAATTCTCTCTCTATAACCGTCTTTGTTCTTCATTGAATATCGTTTTGTTCTTGTGAATCGACTAATTCATTGTTTGAATTCCGCTGCTATACTCTTCAATCAATCAAACATAGATCACTGATCCTAACAGCCTCTCTTTAGAATCTAAACTGTGGCACAGAAGGCTGGGTCATGTAAATCTCAAAAACATGAATCAGCTGATCCATAATAGTTTAGTGAGAGGTCTACCATAAAGGAGTTCCACTGTGATGAAACCTGTACTGCTTGTTTGAAAGGAAAACAGCACAAAGTCTCATTCCCTCCTATTGAAGACCTAAGTCCACTGCCTGCTTGCAGTTACTGCACATGGATCTATTTGGTCCTGTGAGAGTGATGAGCATGGCAAAGAAGAAATATTGTCTGGTAATTGTGGATGATTACTCCAGATTTGTATGGACTTTCTTCTTGCATTCAAAGGATGAGGTTTCTTAGGCGATTATCAACTTTGTGTTGTATGTTGAGAAGCAGTATTCCCTTTCAGTCAAGTGTATACGAGTGATAATGGAACAGAATTCAGAAACCATACACTTGATGATTTTTATCTCTCAAAGGGAATCAAGAGGCAGTTTTGCATCCCAAGGACTCCAGAACAAAATGGAGTAGTGGAGAGAAAGAACAGGACCCTAATTGAAGCTGCAAGGTCCATGTTGGCTAACTCTGGTTTGCCATTGACCTTTTGGGCAGAAGCTGTCAACACAGCTTGCTATGTGCAGAATAGCGTTCTAGTAAATCAGAGGTTGATGAAGACTCCATATGAAGTTCTACATCATTTGGCTCCTCTAATTTCATTTTTCAAAGCCTTTGGGTGTCCTTGTTTCATTCTCAACACAAAGGATCAACTCCATAAATTTGATCCTAAGGTGGATGCAGGGTATTTTGTAGGTTATTCATCCACATGCAAGGCTTACAGAGTCTTCAACTGCAGAACAAAGATAGTTGAAGAAACCTTGCATGTGAAATTCAATGAATCTCCTAAGGATAAAATTCCACAAAACCCTATGGAGTTGTTTGATCTGGACATACTGCAATATGTTCCTTATCAACCTCCGGCTGTTGCAGATCATGTGGATAAATCATCTTCTGCAACAAGTCTTCCACCTGGTGGTACTGAAGATGATGATGATATCAGTACTCACCTTTTCAGGTTTAGTGATCAACTGCCTGAGTCTACTAAACTTGATGTTCCTGTAGCCTCAGCAGCTCCATCCACAACAAATGCTGATGAGATTTCTGATTCCTCTACATCATTTGAATTGCCATCTCATACTTGCTTTCAAGAATCTGGATCAACATCTGCTGCTGCTGAACAAGCTACAAGCACTTGCACTGATCTTATAGTCTACCAAGAGCTGAAGAATCACACCAATGTCTCAAATCATTGGTGATATCAATGCTGGTGTCTCAACCAGAAGTCAATTGTCCAACTTCTGCTTCTATGCTCTCTTCATCAGTCAGCTAGAGCCAAAGAACTATCATGTTGCTTTAAGAGACAATGGATGGGTTGAAGCCATGCAGCTTGAGCTACTTCAGTTCAAAAAGTAGCAAGTGTGGGAACTGGTTCCTCTACCCCCAGGTAAGTGTGCAATAGGCACTAAATGGGTGTTTAGGAATAAAACTGATGAAAATGGGCTTATTGTCAAGAACAAGGCTAGACTGGTTGTACAAGGGTTTTCATAAGAAGAAGGTATTGATTATGATGAAACCTTTGCCCCTGTAGCCAGACTAGAGGCAATTAGATTGTTCTTAGCCTATGTTGCATTCCACAATCTTAAAGTTTTTCAAATGGATGTCAAAAGTGCTTTTCTATATGGAAAAATAAAAGAAGAGGTTTATGTGTGTCAACCACCAGGTTTTGAGGACAATAAACATCCTGATTGGGTGTATAAACTTGATAAGGCTCTTTATGGGTTGAAGCAAGCTCCTAGAGCCTGGTATGAAACACTTTCAAATTTTCTTCTTCAAAATAATTTCACTAAAGGCTCCATAGATAAAACTTTGTTTATTAAGAAAGTGGATCAGCATAAGCTACTTGTTCAAATTTATGTTGATGATATAATTTTTGCATCCTCTGATCCTCAGTTGTGTGATGATTTTACAAGTTTAATGAAACAAAAGTTTGAAATGAGTGCAATGGGAGAATTACAGTTCTTTTTAGGCTTGCAAATCAAACAAAAGGCTGATGGAACCTTCATTCATCAGTCAAAATATACAAAAGATCTTTTGAATAAGTTTGATTTACAAAACTGTAAGCCCTGTTCTACTGCCATGTGCAACACCACACAACTAGATGTAGATCAGAAAGGTAAAGCTGTTGATGAAACACTTTACAGATGTATGATTGGGTCCTTGATGTACTTAATAGCTTCTAGACTAGATATCATGTTTGCAACTTGTATTTGTGCTAGATTTTAGGCTGCTCCTAAAGAGTCTCATTTGATTGCAGTCAAGAGGATCTTTAGATATCTGCAAGGTACATAATCTCTAGGTTTATGGTATTCCACTGGACACTCTTGCAAATTAGTTGCTTTTTCTGATAGTGACTATGCAGGGTGTAAGTTAACCAGAAAGTCAACTTCTGGTGGATGTCAATTCCTAGGCAACTGTTTGATTTCTTGGCAGAGTAAGAATCAACATCTGTTGCTACATCCACTGCTGAAGCAGAGTACATTGCTGCTGCAAGTTGTACATCTCAGGTACTCTGGCTTCAAAACCATTATTGGACTATGGCATTACAGAGTCTAAGACTCCATTATTAATGGATAGTGCTTCAGCTCTGTGCATTGTCAAGAATCCAGTCCAGCACTCTAGGACCAAACATATAGAGATCAGACACCATTTTATTAGGGATTGTTTTGAAAAAGGTCTGATTGATCCAAAGTTTGTGCCTAGTGCTGATGAGCTTGCAGATATATTTACTAAGCCTTTGGACAGTTCATCTTTCCAAAACCTTATGTTAAGGCTTGGTATGCTGTAGCTAGAATAAGTGATAACTACTGATGATCTCAGTAAACAAGTACTGATGATCATTGGTAAACATATCACAAATATGTATTGATTCTGTTAAAAGAAACTGATGCAGTTACAACTACTGATGTCAGTAGAAACAGATAAGTACTGATGTCCTATGAAACAACTGAAAATAGCTAAAAGTCTTATGAGTAAGTGTTGAGGACAGTATGAAATAGCTGAAAAGCTAAGAATTGACAAAAACAACTGATGGGAATTTTCTCTTCAGTCATTTCCACAAACTGTTGTTTCACCTTAAACAACTGATGACAAAACCATGTCTTCAGTAGTTTCAAAACTACTGATGGCTAACACCAAGTCTTCAGTTGTTTACAACAACTGATGACAAACCCATGTCTTCAGTAGTTTCATAACTACTGATGACTAACACCAAGTCCTCAGTTGTTTCCTACAGCTGAAGCCAAAACCAAGGTTTTTCAGTAGTTTCATAACTACTGATGATCAAAACCAAGTCTTCAGTTTGTTTCAAACGTCTGATAGTTAAAACCAAGTCTTCAGTTGTTTTCAAACAACTGATGATAACACCAACACTTTTAGTCGTTTTCTTTTCAACCTTTTCTTAACCTATAAATACCTGCGCTTATAGCCAAACGTTTCATTAGCCGTTTTCTATCATTTTCTCTCTCAACAATGGCGACCATGAATCTCAAACCTAGACACAACTGTGTTGCCTACCTCTCAAAATCGGCCTTTTGGAACAAATTTGATAACGCCATCGACCTTATGGTGGATTCCCCATACCGAACTGCATTTCTTTTGAATCCTATTATATATCCTGATTCCTTAACCCAGTTTTGGACCGACGTCTCTGTACCCACTAGTGAGAATGCTAGCCAAATCACTCTCCAGTCATTGGTCAACCAGAAACAGGTTATTATACCCCCGACATCATTCGCAAAACCCTAAATTTGCATGATGCCACCTGTGTTAAAGAATACTCGAAAGGCATAACTGATATGTCTTTCATCAATAATGGGTATGAAGGCGACCTAAGTGCTACAACCATTCTTAAAAAGCACTTCCATGATGCTGAACGACTGATCTTTCACATGGTAAACGCCTGCCTTGCATCAAAGACATCTTCTTGGGATCAGATGTCTTCCCGATGGCAACCGGTATTATATTCTATCTTTGAACGCCAAAATCTAAATTTTTCTGAGATAGTATTTATGGAACTAAAGGATCTGGCTCAGAAACCTATGGCAAACAGATGGCTACTTTATCCCAGGTTTTTGATGGCCATAATTTTAAATCAGTTAAAATCTGACGGCCTTGTTGGTCATGGAGTCCCTGCTCCAGCTGTTTTAGCTGAGGTATACTCCAGACATAACTCAGACCCTACTCTAAAAGGGGCTGCCCGGCTGCTAAAACCCAAGCAGAGGGAACCCATAGCTTCCACCTCCAATCCAAAGTCCCCACCAAACCCAAATCGAAAAAACCCAAAAAGGCTATTCAGGGAGATGAGTCCCCTGAAGATGCCCATGTACCACCAATGCAGGAAGAACATACTAGTTCTAACCCCCCAGTTATGTCAAAGACTCAACCTGCTAAAGCCGCACATGTATCCTCTCAACAGGATCCTGTTGCAACCAACATTAGGGATCCCACATTACTGGAACCTATCTCAATTGAGAAGGTTACCATTGAAGAGCACCTCTCACCCCAGGTGCAATCCGCTTCTGACCAATCTCCACATGCAACCACCCCTCAAAGCCTAACACTTATAGTTGCCAAAGTGCTGAGTCAGTTGCATTCCTCACCCCCTCCCCAGAAACCAATCAACACTGGGATTACCTCAACCATTGAGGGGGAGGACCAAAATGCTTCTGATAGCCCACATCACAGGGGTTATAATGTTCAATCTCCAAGTGTAGAAGAGGATATTCGAACACCTGGTCGGCTGCCACTTCTACTGATTCAGCAAATGATCAGTTGAAGTTGGTAACATCTATAAGACCTCACCAGAGGCAACTGCCGATGAAGGACACAGTCCTGAGGCAGGAAGTCCCCAGAACCAAGAACAAGGGGCACATGCTTATACTGATCTACACTCAGAGCATGTACATCCTGATTCAATCAGGAGGTCAGATGATTCAGCAAAGACTGATAATGACCTGGGCTTTTTCTATGATGTCTTAGCCCATAATACCATCCTAGAGAATGAGGTGAGCAGACTCAAAGAGCTGCTAGCCAAAATGTCTCAGGATCAAAGTCCATCTACCCCAATAACCCAACAGATGGCACCTTCATTTGAAGTTTCACCAAACACTGAGCCTACACACTTAACTAAGCCACCAGCCACTGCTTTTGGCACCACCTCTCAGGGACAGAACCCCTCTGAGCAGATGGTTGCTATCTTTCAAAACTCCTTACCTCTCATCACTACAATCATTACTGAGATTGTTCATAAAGCCATTGATGAGAGGATCTCCTCAAATCTCCAACCACTCATTGATGATGCTGTTCACAAATCACTTTCTGCTTTTCAAGCCCCTGAACCCAATGCAACCAAAAAGGGGGAGACTACTAAGTCTAAAGCAGTGAAGAAAAGAAAAGAAAAGAGTTGATGATGAGAAAGAATCTGCAAAAGAGAAGGAGTTGGAGAAAGATCTGATCTCAGAACAGCTGATCACAGATAAAGAGAAGAAAGATCAGCTGATCACATATAAAAGAAAGAAAAGTGCTGAGTCAAAAGCTGATGAAGAAAAAGTCTTAGAAGATCTTGTCAAAGATGCTGATGAAGGTCACAGCAGATCCACGGATAAAATTATACATCAGCTCTTTAGACAAGGTCATGACACAGCCACTTTAGATTCTGAGATCAGAAGGCTGGAATAGAAGAGATTCAAGCCAGATGGGCTGGTTATAGTGTGTTGGAAAGGGAAAGATTGGAGATAATGATCAGATTTATTGCCAAATACCTTGGAAGATCATTGATAGAGATAAAGTCTTGGTCCAGAGATAGTATCTTGGATATAACCAAGAAAATCTGCTCTGATGGAGGCTACAATAAAGGGTTGATCATCGAAGCACTGGATGAAGCAGGTGCTGGGAAGAGAACTGAAATGGCAAAGCTCTCCAAAGCCAAACTCACCACCAAAATGCTAGATCAGTCTTCTCCCACTCCCACTCAAAAACAACCTTCATCTCTAACATCTCCCAAATCTATCCCTAAACCAAAACCACCCACAACTCAACCCACAAAACCAATTCCTCTACCCTAAAAACCACCTCAAACCACACCCAGTGATACACCCAGAAGGAGGAGAAGGGTGTTGAGGGTAGAAGAAGATGAAGAAGAGAATGATGATGAAGATAGTCTGCCAATCTCTGTTGTTCTCAAACTCAAAACACCTAAGCACAGAAGTCAACAAGTGATCACACCTGACTTATAAATGCAAATGGTGAAAGTAAAGATTGAAGAAGCAGAACAGCAGAAGCAGCATGATGAGCAATTTCTCAAGATGGTTGACAAGGATTTCCCTCAGTCCTCATCCATTCAAGAAATGAAGAAACAAGCTCTGAGGCTATACACTCTTAGACATACATTTCAGTATCAAAAAGAAAGAGTGAGGATTTGGCCAGACCCCAGGGTAAGTTCTAGAATTCATAAGAAGAACATACCTAGTAGATATCATGGCCAAGTGAAGAAGACCTTGAATGCTGCAATTATGTTGGCCATGGTAGTCTCACCCTGGGAAATCATTGAAGAATTCAAGAGAGCTCACAACTTCAAGACAACTCCTCAATCTATTCTTGAGAACAAAATGATCAAGAAGGGGTTGTTATACAAAAGACTTGAAGATCTTCAGAAGAGTGAACTCCAGTTGCTGCTTGAAGGCTCTCACCCTGATGAATTTGCATACAGAGAGATCACAACTGTCGAGTTGAAGAATGGAAAGATAGTGAGATATCTGTATGAGTATTACGGCCCAGAGTTCTTCTTTGAGGGAGAAGCAGAATAACTCACCAAGGAGGAACAAGTTGTTCTCCTTGAGGCCTATGCTAGTGAGTCTTATAGACTCATTAATGGGAATTAGGTTTCATGGTTGGGACAAGACTCTGTGTCCAGTTTCCCTAAGACAGAGTTCCCTTCCATACTTAGCCAATCAAAAGATCAGAAACCTTTTCCCGGCCTGTGCCTACATGATTACCTCTGAAGCTGATCAAGAGGGTGTTTCTGCCAAGAATAAGTGGGATCATCAATAATCTTAGAGGTTTTGGCTACATTGGTTCAGGGGGAGTTAATTGGACCAAAAGAACCAATGAGCCTGATCAGAAAAACCTCTAAGTCCCAGAGACATTACAACTGCTGAAGAAGATCACAACAGCTGAAGACATCAGCTAATTACAAGGTCTGAAGACAAAGTCTGAAGCTATCAGCTGAAGACAACATCTGAAGTAAAAGTCTGAAGAACAAGTACTGAAGACAAAGTCTGAAGCTATCAGCTGAAGACAACATCTGAAGTAAAAGTCTGAAGAACAAAGACTGAAGACAAAGACTGAAGACCAAAGTGATCAGTAGTTGTCACAATAGCTGAAGTTATCAACTTCAGTAGTTGTGATGGTTTCCTTTTCAGTACTTGTAATTTGTATTTCAGTAGTTTATAGTCAGTAGTTTTAGTTTAGTAGTTTTATGTTTATGTACTTAGCATTCTCTGAGATGTAATCAGTAGTTGAGAACATTCTCAGTAGTTTTCTTAGTTTCAGTAGTTTGAATAATTCTGTTAGATGTCACTATCAAGTGACATCAGCAGACGTCACATTCCTTATATAAGGGATGTTGACCTAATTGTAAGTGTGACATTTAGCCACCACGAAAGCATATGAATGAAATATTCTTCTTGCAGAATTCTCTCTCTCTATAACCGTTTACTTTCCATTGAATATCAATTTTGTTCTTGCAAAGTGTAAAAATCATTGTTCGAAATCTGCTGTTATCCAATCTAATCAATCAAACTTAGATCACTGATCCTAACATATGTAGTGAATGTACTTACCCTAGGTACTGGAGTCAGCCCCATGCCCAATGTTCGAGGTCTATGAAAGACTTCAGGCCTTGTTACCCACTTTGTGCACAATGTTCGGGGTAATGTACATGTCATCGAAAGAAATGAACGTATGTATGAATGTGATTGATAATGACGTACGATGAATGAACGACAGTTAATGAACAATTAATGAAGATAATAATGATATTATCTATGTGTACGTATGATGTATGACCGCATGAAAGTAAAGTATGATTTTTAATGAATGATAAAGTATGTTTTATTATAAAACTAGAACTCACTCAGCAACGCTGACTTTTATGTATTTCCAGTTGGCAGGTAATGATTGTTGAGGATGGCACGGGGCGGCTACTAAGCTCTTTTGGAGGGAATCCATTTTTATAGCGCTTTTGTGATGTAATGAAATATGTATTTTTGTTACTTGATAACGATGTATTATTTCGCAAAAGCCTTTATAATGAAATGAAATGTCATTTTTTAATGTTTCCGCTGCAGTGTTTACTTAAGATAGATGTAAATATATGTTTTATGCTCAATGATCGACCAGCTGTAAGATGTCCCGGAAACGGGGCCTTACAAGTTGGTATCAGAGCCAAAGTTTAAGTGAAATAGGTAAATTTTCAAAATAAACCTTAACTTAAACTGAGAATGGGACGGAAAGGGAAGGGATGCCAGTCTGAGTAGCTTCGTGCCATAAGGTATTTTCGTAATGTTAACCGGTATTACGTGCGCATGTTATGTGGTTTATGTGTGTTTGTAGATTTGAAAACTGATGTAGTCAGGACAGGTAATGCTTAGGGTATGAAGAGTAAAGTAAGTGGCTAATCACAACTGGCCACTATAATTAAGGACTTACTATACTTAACATAAACTGAGATGTTCCCTTGAATGACCGTGTTGGTGTTTGAATCTTTCAATGTGCGTGTGAATGGCTGGTGGTAGATCTTCGAAAGCTTCTTGTGGTGGTGGACGTGGTGTTGAACCATGAGTCAAGATGGGAAGACCCAAAGTCGAAAAAGTGGTTCATGAAGAACCCGAGACCCCTCATCTGGAGGGTGGTGATGAGAGTGCAAACTTGAGGGCCTCGGTGAAAGAGGCGGTGGTTGAAGAGGTGCATCAGGTCATGCAGACAATCTTACCATCTATGGTGACCAAAGTGATTAAAGGGGTACGGGAAGGGGAGAGACAAGAGAGGAATAGATCCTCGGTAGGACGGGAGCAACCAGAACCTGAAACAGTTCTCTCTGATGATGAAGAGGAAGAAGAGGAGCCTGTGATGGAGGCGGTACGAGGCTGTAACTATGGGGCATTTCAACGATGCAAGCCCCCTACTTTTGATGGAAATAGGACTGCTGTTGTTGCTCACCGATGGGTGAGAGAAATGGAATCTGTGTTGAACATTAGCGAGTGCCAGGAGGATCAGAAAGTAAAGTTTGCTACCCACTCTTTTGTGGACTCGGCTCTGTGCTGGTAGGACAATATAGTCCAAGCTGAGGGTAGTTGGGCAATAGGGAGGATGAGATGGTCTGAACTAAAGAAGTTGGTGATTGAGGAGTTCTGTCCTCACCGGGAGATGGACAAGGTTGAGAGGGAGTTCCTACAGCTGGAGGCGGGGACCATGACATATCAGTAGTACATCACGAAGTTCAACGAGATGGCACGTCTGGTGTCGGATCAGGTGACGCCTCTGTCACGGATGATTAAGAGGTACATTCAGGGTTTGCCAGCGGATATTCGTAGGTATATGATCGCGGCTCGACCGAGCACGTTTAGATCGGCAGTGGATTTGGCAGGGAGATTGTATGATGAGAGGGTTGTAGTGGTGGTGGCTGAAGGTAGCAAGAAGGGTGGTGGCGATCGAAACTGGAATGGGAAGAGGTTTGGTTGGGGTGATACCTTGATGGGTAACAAGAAGGCATGGGTGGATGATCGTTGTGTAGCCACACCGGGTACGGGATCGAAGAAGTGTGGCAAATGTGGAAAGGAGCACAGTGGCGAGTGTAGGTGGGGGTTGAATGTCTGTTTCAAGTATGGGAAGCCGGGTCATATGGCTAGAGATTATAGGGGTGTGAGGTGTTTCAACTCTGGGGAAAGTAGTCATATGAGTAAAGATTGTAAGAAGCGGAGGGCTGAGGGTTCCGGGGTGAAGAAAACAGGAAGTGAAGGACCGAGGGCGAGCACCAGGGCATTCACTATGACACTAGAGGAAGCTAGGACGAACCCTGATGTTGTGTCCGGTACGTTTCTAGTGAACCAAACTTTAGCTTCTGTGCTATTTGATTCGGGTGCCAGTAAAAGTTTTATTTCTGATGCTTTCTGTGCTATACTGCCTGTTAGTAGTAGACATGTTGATGCGCCCTTTGATGTAGAAACTGTCATAGGTAAGTCTACCAGAATTTCTGATATGATAGAAGACTATGATGTGGAACTAGAAGGTCATAAGTTTTCTGTTAGATCGTTCGTGATGACCTTAGGTGGTTTCGATTTGGTTCTGGGGATGGATTGGCTAGCGGACTTCGAGGCAAACATTATGTGTCGCAAGAATATGATTCGTTTGACAGCACCTAACAGGAGTTCGGTAACTGTTTATGGGGATCGGGTCACGATGATTCCGAAAGTAATCTCAATAGCGGTGGCGGGAAAGTGTATGAGGCGTGTATGTAGTGCCTACATGGCCTATGTAAAGGATGTTGATATGCTAACACCACAACTATCTGATGTTCCGGTTGTGTGTGACTTTCCATACGTGTTCCTAGAAGACTTACCAGGAGTGCCACCTGAAAAAGAGATTGAGTTTCAGATTGATTTGATACCAAGTGCCCAACCTATTGCCAAGGCACCGTATCGATTAGCTCCGATGGAGATGAAGGAATTAATGGAGCAGTTGAAAGAGCTGCTTGATAAGGGGTCATTAGACCGAGTATCTCTCCTTGGGGTGCTCTGGTCCTGTTTGTGAAGAAGAAAGACGGTAGTATGAGGATGTGTATTGACTACCGTGAGCTGAACAAGTTGACGGTGAAAAACCGATACCCCTTACCGAGAATAGATGATTTGTTCGATCAACTTCAAGGTGCTAGTTGGTTCTCAAGGATAGACCTTCGATCGGGCTACCATCAGTTAAAGGTGAAGGTCCAGGATATCCCTAAAACAGCTTTCCGCACGCATTATGGTCACTACGAGTTTCTTGTCATGTTATCCCTAAAACAGCTTTCTGCACGTATTATGGTCACTATGAGTTTTTTGTCATGTCTTTTGGTTTGACCAATGCGCCAGCTGCTTTTATGGATCTGATGAATCGAGTGTGTTGGCCGATGTTGGGTAAATCAGTGATTGTGTTTATTGATGATATCCTGATTTATTCGAAGAGCGAGATAGAGCATGTCGGTCATATTCGGGAGGTTCTGGAGACGCTGAGAAGGGAGAAGCTGTATGCCAAGTTCTCCAAGTGTGCGTTCTGGTTACATGAAGTACAATTCTTGGGTCACGTTGTAAATCCCGACGGGATTATGATGGACCCGACAAAGGTGGAGGCGGTGATGCAATGGAAGTTTCCAAATATGCCATCCAAGATTCGTAGTTTCTTGGGTTTGGCGGGCTACTATAGGAGATTCATCCAAGACTTTTCTAATATTGCTTCTCCACTAACCAAGTTGACCCAGAAAGATGTGAAGTTTGTATGGGGTTAAGCTCAAGAGAAGGCATTTGAATAATTGAAGGCGAGATTGACTCAAGCTCCTCTTCTGTCATTACCTGATGGAAGTGAAGATCTGGTGATTTATTTTGATGCTTCCTACTCAGGGTTGGGTTGTGTGTTAATGCAGAGAGGGAAGGTTATAGCCTTGCATCCCGGCAGTTGAAGGTTCATGAGGTCAATTATCCTACTCATGACTTGGAGCTAGCAGTCGTGGTCTTTGCACTAAAGATTTGGAGACACTATCTTTACGGGACAAAGTGCACCATTTTCACAAACCACAAGAGATTGAAGTACTTATTTGAGCGGAAAGATCTGAACATGAGGCAGAGATGATGGTTGAAGCTTATAAAGGATTACCATTATGAGATTCACTACTATCCGGGCAAAGCCAATGTGGTGGCAGACGCCCTTAGCCGAAAAGAGAGGCCTGAGCCAATCGGGTGAAAGCATATCAGTTGATCATGACCTCGGATGAGATGAAGCAATTCAAAGAGTTTCAAGATGAGGCATTGAAAGAAGATCATCTTAACTCTGAAAGAATGAGAGGTCTAGTCACGAAGTTGGGTGAAAACACTTTTGGTGTTAGAACCCGGTTTGGACGAATGTGGATTCCTCAATTTGGGGATCTATGGGTGAATTAGGAGATTTTATTTTGATGAATCTGTTGTATATAATAATATTACTAACTCAGGATGACATGTATCACTATTTTAAACTTATTTTTGTTTACCCGCCAAAATAATATTATAATTATTTAATTATTCATATCCTTTTTTCCCCTCTTCTTAAATACTAAAATAATTAATTACTATATATTACCACTCTACATATCTGCTAGACCGTTGAAGGGATGGTCAATACACTTAGTCTCACAATGAGTAGAGTACTTAAAACACTTAACATATCAAATAGGGAACTCAGACTTTGTTTATGATGCTATGAACACACAAGTAAACTAGAGACAAAAACTTAAGAACAACAAGATAGTTTGATTTTCAAGATTGCACTATATTGATTCTCAAATTCTATTACAAGTGTTTTCAAAGCATAAGTCAAAGTTACAAGGACTTGAGATACTTTATACCACATCCTACAGCCGATCATAGTTTGAAGACCAGCTGAAAACATTAATCTAGATAAAAAAATCAATGTAGAGTCAAAATGCAGATTGGCTTTTGACAAGTGACTATGATATGCCATAAAATCACATCTTAATATATTAAAAAAGAATAAAAGTACATAAAATAAAAAGTTACAGATACAAGACTTTAATGTATAGTTATAAAAAATATGAACCTTTTCACCAACTTGTATAAGTTGGTGAGTCTTCAGAGTTAAAGCGGAAAGTGGTCTAGCTTTATGGAAAAGTACACCAAATAAAGCATGTATTAAAAGTTTTTGAAAGAAATCTGTCTTCACTTCATTGGCTTTAGAAGACTTTGTCTTTAAAGCTTTGGAAGACTTCAATTTTGACTTCGGAAGATATTGTTCTTGGCTTCGGAAAATTTCATACTTAAAATATTTTCTAGTGTAGAGTATGAAACTTCCGAAGCAACTTCTACTTTGTAATAAGTGCATGCATGTATGAAAGACTTGGGTTGTTTTGGGTACATCATCTTTTCATTAAACATTACAAACTTCCCCTAGACTGATGCTACCAAAACAATAAAGACTTTAGATATTGACAGTCCTAATCATGATAATTACCATACCATTCTTCATCAGATGGCCAGTGATGTGGGCCCAAGCGTGGATGAGCAAGTTTTAGTCTTTTTGGAGGCCCAAGATAGCTTATCGAAAGGGGTTTCACTAAAACGATCATAACTTGGGCTAGAAGTCTCTGTTTTGGGCCTGTGACCAGTCAAAACAACCGTCGGACTGAGGAGCACGTTTTCACAAACAGCCATAGGTAGTTTGGGTCATTGTTTTGGCCCAAAAACGGCTTATTTTATGAGTTATTAATATTTTTGTCTTATTTTTACATTTTGTTGAACTTTACATTTGGCCTGATTTTCAGCCCGTTTATATTTTGTGGTCTATTTGACTTTTGCTTTGTTTCTTTATATGTTTGTAAGAGATGGGTGAAAGAATTATTAAAGTTTATGAAAATTTTGTTTTCTCTCTATCACTGTGTATTAGTGTAAACCTTGATTATCGGTATTTTTATGAATCAACTATAGTTAGAAGGATTGTTCATGGTATTCTTGTTGAATCAACAGGTTCAATTATCTATCTCTCTGTTTTCTACTGCATCAGGTCACTTAGACTTTCAAAGTATCATCTTATTTTAAAAAAAAATCATACAGAGGTAAGTTAAACATGTCCTGCCAAGTGTAAACATCTTGACTAGCTTGATCTCTATTGACATTCCATCTTTCTGGATAAGTAATGAAGGTTCAGGACAAAGTGGGTCTTCCTGATACAAGAGGAGCTACTTGTGTTGGAGTTGGTTAAGCTGCCTTTTGTTGCACTTCCTAAGGATGCTCCGACTCATCCTAATGTTCGAAGGTGGATGACTTTGAGTTCTTCTTCTTATTCTTTGAAACAAATTTAGTAGCCATCCTTTTTTCCTCTTCGGGAACTTTAACTGGGAAGACTGGCCTTCAGTACCAGGTTGTTCTTTCTTGTCTTTCTCAGTTGGGTCCTCCTCTCTCACAGGTTGAAAAGTAGAGGGAGTGGAACCCTGCTGTGGATCAGAAGATGAAGCTTACTGAGGTTCAGCATGAGTGTCACACCCCCGCTAAAAGCGGAAACACGGGGATGTAACAAGATTGGGATCGTCATAACACATGGTAAGTAAATAGAGATACAATAATAATGATGACAAGCGTGTCATGACGACACCCGACAACAAGGGGACTTGTGTCGTGTTTAGTCAGTATTCACGACAACATAGCCATAAGCATAAACATGATAATGATTCACATAACCAAATATAGATGAAATTGTAATGTAAATTCCCACAACCCGGGAACAAGTATCAAAGATTGTATTTGATTTCACAGACTACACATTGTTCGAAAATAATTGTTGTCAAAACATGTTTAGTCCCAAAAATGCATCCTAGGGTCTCCACTAAGGCAGCACACCTAGATTCCTCAGTTTGCATGATCACCTGAAAAGATATGCTCAAAATGGTCAACAAAATTGTTGGTGAGCTCGCAGGTTTAAGTAATAAATAAGTAATTGATGCTGTATATAGTAAGTGATGCGGAATACCGTGAATACGGTTATATAAACAAGTAAAATCACATGACAATGAGCTTTGCAACCAAACCTAGCGACGTACACAAAGATATTGTCGGCATATATTCACCCAAGGGCCCGTTCCTGGCCACTGATGGTACCAGCTAGTATACCATCGAACAAGGGTGGGGGTGTCAACCCAGTAGTACTACCAATACCCAACTGTCGGTTCCCACAGTGGAATTAAATAGTTGCAAAGATAGAACCACACAGCAGACCCAAGCATGTATCAGATAAGTACTTGTAACACGGTATCACATTGATTCCTTGTATGTAAAATGTAAGTAAGTTGTACAGCATTGAAAATGGGTGAGCATACTTTTCCCCCAAGTTGTAAATGATTGAAATATTGTATAAGTGTAAAAAGGGGCCACGGAACTTACTTGTTAAGTGGTAAGTATGTATGATCAAAGTATCCAAATGTTGAATGCAAATGAACGGTCAAACACCTATTGATAGTTATTGATAAGCATTAATGATACGAAATAAGCGCATAGTAATGATCGGTCGGTTCGGGTTATATCGGCTGGGTCGCGTGTAACACACACAGACAGACACACATACTAGACCTTATGTAGATCCAAGTACTAGACATTGTCGCCATTGCTAATGATATTTGAGTAAAAGTTTCATTGTTATTGAAGATGTATTAAATAAATGTCAGTAGTTATAAGTCGGTTGATAGTTGTAAAACATTTGTTTGATTTGATCTGAATAGTATTTGTGGCCTTTTTAGCGTTGACTTTAATCTTTTTGGCCGAACAATGGCAACTGTTTTAATGTTACCTCAACATCACACGTCTTACACACACCACGCACAAGAAGGAAATCACACACAACAATTACAGTCGCATGACAGGACCAGACGCACGACTCAACCTCCATACGCCCGAATCAACCCTCAATCGTGCGAATCAGCTTCATTCGTACGATTGAGCCTTCATTCGTATGAATCGCATTCAGTTGTACCACAAAACACCCAGTCGCACGACTCAACCTCCATACGCACGAATCAACCTTCAATCGTGCGAATCAGCTACTTTCGTACGATTGAACCTTCATTCGTGCGATTGGACTCTAGTCGTGCGAAACACGCACAATCGCATACATTCAGTCGGTCACCTGACTCAATCGCACACATTCATTCGTTCGCATGACTCATTCGCACACATACACACAGTCGCACGACTCAGTCGTACGACATACCCAGTCGCACAACTCAGTCGCATGATAGACTTAGATGCATGGCTCAGTCGCACGACTTATCCAGTCGCACGACTCAATCGCATGACAGACCCAGTCGCCTGGACAGCAGAATCGCGACTGTGGTCGGGCTGAGCAGCCTTCGGCTACTCTAAACGCGAGTTTTACACAACAAGGACTTCCAGAAACACTCTACATACATACACAAACAAGAAGCACACGCAAAAAGACATCACACACACCCACACGACCTCTTGTGTTTGGGTTGACCCGAACACCCGAAACCCTAGTTTGGACAGTCATGAATAAGCAAGAAGAGGGACAACCAAGGTCGTCTACCTGCTAGAATGGAGTAGACTAGGCGTAGATGAAGTCTAGACGACGAAAACGAGACCAAGCAGGTCGGATTTGGTGCTAGAATGAAGAAGATGTGAAGAAGAAGGTGAAGAAGATGAAGAAGATGAAGATGAAATAAATGAGGCTAGGGCTGGAATATGGGTTTATATACCCAGCCCAAGTTTGCAAAATGGCAAGTTTAGTCCCTGCACTTAACCCCCGAGTTTCCCAAATTTGTTTCGGTTGAAAAACGACTTTGTTAGGGTAATTGTATTAGTTATAAAAATGTATTTAATGATATTTATGATTTAAAAAATGGTTTTATTAGTGACGTTAATTATTTATGAAAATGATATATTTGGCGGTTACGATGATGAAGGTTTTAAAAGTTTTTAAAGATAACACATGATTACAACGAAAGCACAAGCACAACGATGATAAAGCAAGCATGATATCCACATAAAGAGTTAATAAAGATGAGGAATGATCGATCAAGGAATAGCTAACGGAAAACCACGTTAATTGACGGACCTTAAGGTGACGGATGTCACAATGAGGTCCAGGTTGTGTTGTCTCAAATCGTTCAACCTTAACCTCAAATTCAGGGAGCATGACTTGGTGGGGAGTGTAAGTCAACAAGCTCTCCTCTTTTAATCTTCTGTCTGATCACCCTGATGTGCTCATCCATTATAGATAGTGACATTAGACCAAGCTTCCTTCCGGAGAACCCATACAGCTTCAAGAAGCTCATCATCCTTTGCTTATCTGTAAACTTCTTCCGACTCTTTTGGATGATAACTCTTGACTTTTCACCTTCTTCCCTCATGTTTTTCTTGGTAGCCTTTTGTTTTTTGAGAACTTGAAGTTCAAGTTGCTTGAGGTACTCAAACTAATGTACTCAAAGAACAATGGAAGAAGTGCAACTGTCTGGTAGAGTCATGTGACACTCAGGTAGTTGATCATGTTTATCTATCACTGTCTGGTAGAGTCATGTGACACTCAGGTGGTTGATCATGTTTATCTATCAACTTCTTTATCACCTAAGGTTGTGAAGTTGCCACAACCTCTTGCTTAGGGTTTTCTTGAACTGAAATGATTTTAAATTTTAATATGTCTTGAGGTAAGATAAGTATTTAGGATTTTTGACACTAGGATCCCCTCTTTCATAGAAAAGAACACCAAAACATGATAAATTGTGACAACATGTATATTTATGTAAAGACTAAGGTAATAGGTTAAGTTTATAATTGAACAAAAGATACCAGTCTTATTTTAAATACAACTGGGCAATGTGTATAATCAGTTTTAAAAAATATGATCACATGATACATAACTCACCAAGATTAAACTTAGATTACTTGCATTTTTCTGTCTTAAAAATTTTTGAAAAATAAAAACAATTATTTTTGTTTTTTTTACTTTTTTAAACATAAAACTTACTACCGGAATTTTAAAACACGCTTAAAAGATCAAATTATGAAAAAGTTGAAAATTTTAAGAGGTAAAAATTATTTCACTTTACATATAGTTTTTGTTTTGTTCCTATGTGGAAACTTTGTGATTTAAGTTTTAAAAGCGAAAACCTTATGTTTCTGATTAAACAACAAGCTTGTTGGTTGTTGGTTCAAAAACAAAAACTTGATTTTGATAGGGATAAAATATAGCAATTTGAAAAGTGAAAACTTCTATTTATAAATAAGTAAAAACAAAAACATTTCATTTCACAAGTTTGCACAAAATCAAAACCTCTAAAAATCTAACTTGAAATTCTCAAAATTATTATTGTGTGTTGATATCAATCGTAGAGTATTTGGAATTACAAAAGGTAGTAACTTTAAACTGAACATCACTTAATTATGATTTTGATGGTTAGATTTAGTTCACAGGTTTATAATTTGATTCAGTTTGTTAGACCATAATTCTTGTTATTATAGTATTATTATTATTATGTATTATTATTGTATAACATAAGTAAGTTGGTTAAGGGATAGTAATGTTACTTGCACCTTAAAAAACGTAAAGGTATAAATACACATATAAACATTCATTTGTTAGTAAGACATCTTTAGATTTTATGGAATTCTCTCTTAAACACAGACCCTGGGATCTTCAATTGGTATCAGACCCAATTTCCCACCGTCCATCGAATTCAAGCAAAGAACACATCGATGATTCATCCTCCGTTTTGCGAGTAAGGAACAGAGACACGTAGTGGAACGAATTCGATATCAAAGAAGTGGATATCGATTTACAGATCATTCCGTCACCAATAGATCAAGAAATCGATCAATATCATCAATTGATTAAGAAGATCAATCGATCTTGAAACCCAGAAACGATTATTCAAGAACCGATCGAAATTTCAAAATTTCCGGCGACACTCCGACAAGAGAAAACGACAGAGAACCACTGAAATCGAAAGAACAACGATTTACATTTGATTCCCAAACACCTTTAAGAGTCAATTACGGAAAAATCCGTTTTTTTCAGAAATCAAGAACAAAAGATTGATAGAAATTCGTTTTTCCCGAACGCGTTCAATATCAAGTCGAAGAAGAAATTGAAAACCAAGTTAATCAAGTATTTGATTAGTGGAGTGACAGACCATAAACAACTTTGATTAAGGAAAACCGAAATCAAACCAAGCCTACAAAGTTGATTTGTTCGATCGATTAAGGTCTTGAAGAAAATACAAAATTTGGTTTGTCAATTTTGACTTTTTGGTAAGTCAACAGCAGATTTTGAAAAGAAGATTAAATTGGATTAAGAAAAGAAAGTCTAATTTTTTGAAGATCTTTGACCAAGAAGTTGGAGGATTTCATTAGAATATTATTTTTGGTGAATTTTTACAAAACAATATTTTAATATTTTATAAAACAAATATTAAGTTTTGTGTTTTTAAAAATAAATCAAATAAAGATTAATTTTGATTTTAAAGAAAAGAAAAGTCAAAATTAATTCAAGTTTGACAAAGGAAAAGTCAAACAAGTTTCATTAAGCCTGGGGAAGTTCAAAATACGTTAAACAATTGAGAAAAAGAAGAAGACACCGACAAAGTCCCCATCAAAACCCAAGATGACGAAAGATAATAAAAAAGAGACGATCAACAAGAACACACTCTCTATTAGCCTCCAAACACCAATGTTAACATCTACAAATTATATGATTTGGTATGTTCGTGTAAAGGCAATTCTGAATGTCAATAACCTTTTAGAAGCAATTGAACCACGAGAAGGTACAAAAGTAGATGACAAGAAAGATAGGACAACGATTGTCTATCTATTTTAAGCAATACCCGAAGATATGGTGATGCAGATGGCATCTCATACTACAGCAAAACATATTTGGGAAGCCTTAAAAACAATGCACGTTCGTATTGATAGAGTTCAAAAAGCTAGACTTCAATCATTGCGCACAGAATTTGAGATGCTTTCAATGAGAGAGACAGAGACCATAGATCAGTTTGCAGGAAGATTAAGTGCAATAAATACAAAGTCAAAAAGCCTAGGAACGATGATTGATGAAGCTACCATGGTACGAAAATTGTTAGATTCAGTACCCGATAAGTTTTTGCATATTATTGCATCAATAGAGCAATATTCAAATATGGACACAATGACACTTGACGAAGCAATTGGAAGACTTAAAGCCTACGAGGAACGACTTAAGTCTAGAGAAGAGAAGAAATTCGGACCTACAAGTCAAGAGAAGCTGTTGTTTACATGATACGAGAAAAAGCCTTACAACCAAAAGAACTACAATCAGAATCTAAGTAAGCAGAACTTTAGAAAGTTCAACAACTACCGCAAGAGTCAAAGATATGAGAAGAGAAGCTTTGACAAGAATGGCCAAATAGATAAAAAAAGTGAGAAGAGTTTCACTAAGAAGCGTCAGTTTGACAACAACTGTCACACCCCAACCTTGACGGCGGAAACGTCGAGATGTGAGGGTTAAGATTGTTCACAGCCACATAACGCTATATTAAATTGTAAGTATTATTATCATAAGTCTTGAAATGGAAATTACAATCATAAGTCTTATACAAGAAATAAGTTCAACATAACATAACATAATGTAACTTTTTATTTCATTATCTAGGTCCAAGTCCTAGATTATAGCATGCTTCAAAAGGATCACTTTAAACTTGAGGTTGACCTGAAACATGATAAAAATAAGAGTCAACTAAAAATAGTTGGTGAGTTTCCAAGGTTTTCATACATAATATGAAAAAAGAAAGTTACAAGTAGCAATTCATGTCATAGGTTAAAAGCTAGTAAGGTTATAGAACACATATCGTTACAACCAAACCTCGACTTGATTACAAGTATAAAAGATTGGCTAAGTGTATTTGGTTCCCTAGTGCACAAGCATACGGCTCCTAGGAGTCGGCAATACATCGACTTTAGCACCAAATAGGCTTGTCAGGCCCAAAGATCTAAGACGTTGCCAGGCTAGCAATAGTTAATGATTGTAAACAAATTATGTATCTCATATAAACACTTACCATAAACAAATAACCATGACAAAATAATAAGTTGAATTGCACGTGATTTACAAGTCTCAAACGTGTATAAGTGTATCATGTATAAGCTATCATGTTTCACCCCAATTAGTGTAAAAATATGAAAAAGGGGCAAGAAAACTCACTTGACAATATATATGGCGATTAATAAGAATAATAAACAAGCGTCGCTCCAAGGTGTATCGTCACAAGACACCTAAATATGTATATTTACAAGATTAAAGCTCTACAATAAGGTTAAGGACTAGGAATCAACTTGATGTTTGGGGTTTTGTTGATTATATTTGCCAAGTAAGAACTCATTTATATTCTCGGGGAAACGATTTTATTTATATTTTATATAAACATATGGATTAATAATAACTTTTATAATAATTTTGTAATGTTTATCAAGTTTAGATCAATTTTGTAATTTAAATAAAAAGAACATAAAATTAAACAATAGATTAAAGGTATGTTTGAATTATTAGTTTGTGTAAATTAAACTAATTTTAAAGTCTACATTTTTATAAAAATATTGAAATTATATATTAACGTTAGGATAATATTATAAAGATATATATTTTTTTTGTAAATAAATTACAGAAAAAAAATAATTAAATAATTTTAAAAGAAACAAAGTTTATGAATTGATTTTTCATAATTTTTAGAAATTTTTAACATTAAATTTGAAGGCCAAAAAGGCCTAAAAAAATACATGAGGTTCCCCGGATTCGAACCGGGGACCTCCTGTCTAGGGGTCATGTGTTTTACTAGTGAACCAAAGGCTTCCAGCCGCGTTAGAATCCGCTCTTTAATTGTTAAATACACACTTAAACAAAAACCCCCAATTTCATAAGAACCCTAGAATCGATTTGATTCCAATTGAACATCGAATTGATATTGTTAATGAAATCAATCATAGGGCTTTGATTGCCCATGTGAAACCGAGCACAAAGATGTGTGGTACTTACGTTATTAAGTTCGAATGATGGTCTCAAGTTCAAGGACGATTCGCGACTGCGGGGATGTGCTTCAAGGTGCAAACGAGGTTGATAACCCAATTAAACTTGTATGAAGCTTCGGATGATCTTGAAGATGAAGAACCCTCAATCAATTTGAACTAAGAAGGCTTAGAAGTGTAGGTTCGACTAAGTTGCAGGTTACGGGAAAAATGAAATTGGATTCATTGTTTGTGTTGATTCAGGTGCAATTTGGGGTTGATAGAAGCTTTAGATTACTTAGACATTCGATTATGAATCATTTAATTTGATTATTATTAAGTGTTAATGGTCGAACGGCTATATGGTTAGAAACGCTCGGTTAATCACTCGATCGGGTTCATAACCGTCGTTTAAACGCAATTAAAGTTCATGATTGTGCTCGAATCGTATTCAAGAACGGTTTGGGGACGGTTTTAGATCGAAAAACATCGATTTTTGGCGGTTTTGGTGCCTCGCCGGACTTGGCCGGAGTCCGGCCGGCGAGGTCACCGGAAAAACGAGGTAAAGGGCGGGTGGTTTGGGTTTTTGATAAATTACACTTTTGGTCCCTCAACTTTGATTTTCTATTATTTTATGCATAAAGTTTCTATTTCAAGTTTCTAAAATGACAAATTAACCCTCAAACTTAATTTAAGTTTATATTTTAAATATGGTTAAGTTTAATAACCCTTATAAATTATGAATAACCATATTAAAAGTAATCTTATTATTACTAATACTATTATTCATTATTACAACTTATTATTATATTTACTTATGTTAATCTTAACATTATTATTATTATTTAAACTCAACATTTCATAAAAAAAAAACCCAATTATAACAAACAACACGCAAGTTTCCAAAATTGACAATATTAACCCTTGTAAGAGTAAACGAAGTTAACTTTTAGTTAACGAAAATACGAGATGTTACAACAACCGACCTAAAAGAGATATGAGCAACGTAAAGTGTTACAATTGCAATGAGCCAGGACATATCGCAACCAAATGTCCTAAACCTTGAAGTAAGCAAGAAGAATCTCACCTTGTAATGGAGGATGAAGACCCTACATTACTTATGACTGTTGGTGAAGAGAGAGTAGTAGTTCTAGATGAAACGAAAGTCTTACCACAATGTTATCAAGGTAATAACACGAAAGATGGTATATGGTATTTGGACAATGGAGCTAGCAATCACATGACAGGTGAAGGCTCCTATTTTACAGAATTAAATGAAAGAATAACAGGAAATGTCAAGTTTGGAGATGGATCATGTGTCAACATAAAAGGAAAAGGATCAATCTTATTGGAATGCAAGAATGGTGTACAGAAGCTAATCATCGACGTCTACTTTATTCCACACCTTCAAAGTAGCATCCTAAGCCTAGGGCAAATTACTGAAACTGGATGCAAGATTGTTATGAAAGATAAGTATCTTTGGATGTTTGATCCTCATGATTATTTGTTAATGAAAGTCCCTAGAGCAATGAATAGACATTACAAAGTTAAATTAAGAATATCAAGTCCTATTTGTCTACAAGCAAGAATAGACACCCCAGCATGGCTATGGCATGCACATATGGGACATATTAACTTTGATTTGTTAAAGCAGCTAAGTACTAAAGATATGGCACGTGAACTACCAACAATAGACCATCCTACCCAGATTTGTGATGCATGTCTCGCGGGAAAGCAAAGTAGATTACCATTTCCCTCTCAAGCAAAGTTTAGAGCCGAAGAACCTCTAGAACTAGTACATGTAGATTTATGTGGACCGATCTCACCCACATCCTTAGCTGGTAACAACTATTTCTTTTTACTAGTCGATGACTATTCAAGATATATGTGGATCTACATGCTTAAGTCAAAAGACCAAGTATATGATAGTTTCAAGAAGTTTAGAAACGAAGCTCAAACAAAAACAAGGCATAAGCTCAAGACATTGAGAACCGATCGTGGAGGTGAATTTACCTCAAATGCCTTAAGTACGTACTGTGAAGATGAAGGAATCTTATGACAACTCATAGCACCTTACACACCTCAACAAAATGGTGTAGTAGAACGAAGAAACCTTTCAGTGATGAGCATGACAAGAAGCATGTTAAAGGCTATGAATGTACCACAAAACCTATGGGCAGAAGCAACACGACAAGCAGTATACTTACTAAATAATGTCCAACTAAAGCACTACAGGGAATACACCTATGAAGCAGTAAAAGGTAAACCTTCTAGCTTAAAGCATATTTAAGTATTTTGATGCATAGCATACATGAAGGTACCGACACCTCATTTGAAGAAGCTAGATGATAGAAGCAAGAAAATAATATATTTAGGAAATGAAAGTGGAACAAAAGCCTATAGACTATATGATCCAGAAGAAAACAAGATTTGTATAAGTAAAGATGTTTTATTTATTGAGAATGAATCATGGAACTGGATACCTACTTAGAAGAAATGAGTAATAATGGACCTACATGGAAAAGGTTTGTAATCCGTGGAGATCAAGACAATGGAAATAGTCAAGATCAAGATAGTGAAGGTGAAGATAATCAAGATCATCAAGAATCATATTTGAAGATATGGTTACACCAATCTCAACTACAAGATCTCCAATAACAGCCCAAGAAATTCAAGAAACACCAGTAAGTGTTCAAGAAATTGATAGTTCACCCGGTTCATTAAATAGACCAGTTCAAAGACCAAGATCATTAAGAAACATCTATATGAAACTAGACCTCTCGAACCAGAAGAATATGAACATTTATACCTAGCATATGATGAAGAACCTATCAACTACAAGGAAGCATTAGAATATCCTCAATGGATAACAGCAATGGAAATTGAGATAGACTCGATAAAAAAGAATAATACGTGGACACTCACATCACTTCCTATAAATCAAAAGGCAATAGGTCTAAAATGGATTTTTAAGGTCAAGAAAAATGCAAATGGAGAAATCACCAAGCACAAGGCAAGGTTAGTAGCAAAGGGTTATGTACAAAAGGAAGGTATAGATTATAATGACGTATTTGCACCCGTTGCAAGAATGGAGACCATAAGACTACTAATAGCAATAGCAGCACAAGAAGGATGGCCAGTACATCATTTAGATGTAAAATCAGCATTCTTACATGGTGATTTAAAGGAAGTTGTATATGTAACACAACCAGATGGATTTGTGAAGAAAGGAAAAGAAAAACTAGTCTACAAATTAAAGAAAGCTTTATATGATTTGAAGTAAGCACCAAGAGCATGGAATCTTAGACTAGATAACACGTTAAAGGAAATTGGATTTAAAAGATGTCCTCAAGAACAAGCAGTTTACAAGAGAACTCTTAAAAACACTACTATAATAATTGGTGTTTATGTTGATGACATCATAGTGACATGAAGTTCAATGAAGGACATAGCAAGCTTCAAGAAAGAAATGGAAGGCAAGTTTGAAATAAGTGACCTAGGGCCACTTACATACTATTTAGGAATGAAGTACATCAAGAATCAAGAAAGATAAAGTTAAAGCAATCAGCCTATACAAAGAAAGTCCTTAAAGAAGCAAGATTAGAAGATTGTAATCCAACAAAGTATGCAATGGAAGCAGGTTTAAAGTTGACAAGAGAAGACAAAAGTGATTTAGTCAATGCAACAGAATATAGAAAGCTAATTGGATGTTTAAGATACCTCACGCATACACGACCTGATATAACTTACGCAGTTGGATATGTAAGTAGATAGATGGAGAAACCACGAGAAATTCACATGCAAGTAGTAAAGCATTTGATAAGATATATTAAAGGAACGTTAAATTATGGAATAGAATACACCAAAGGAAGAAAGAAAGAAATCATTGGATTTAGCGATAGCAGTTATGGTATAGATGCAGATGATGGAAAAGGAACAACTGGAACTATATTTTACTACAATGAAGCACCTATTACATGGTCAAGTCACAAGTAGAATACAGTAGCACTATCATCATGTGAACCAGAATTTATGGCAGCTACATCAGCAGCATGTCAAGCATTATGGTTACAAGGACTACTAAGTGAACTTACAGGAGAAGAACCGAAGAACATAACACTAAGAGTTGATAACAAATCAGCTATACTACTCATAAAGAATCCAGTATTTCATGGAAGATCAAAGCATATCAACACAAGATATCATTTTATCAGAGAATGTATAGAGAATGAGCATATTCAAGTAAAGCACATAAGTGGAGAAATGCAAAGAGCCGACATACTCACTAAAGCTTTACCAAGGATCAAGTTTATAGAAATGAGAAGCCTCATTAGAATTAAAGACCTAGCAGAAGGAATCAAGAATTAGGGGGGAGAATGCTAGATCATAATTCTTGTTATTATAAGTATTATTATTATTATGTATTATTATGTATAGCATAAGTAAGTTGGTTAAAGGGTAGTTATGTTACTTGCACCCCAAGAAACATAAGGGTATAAATACCCATGTAAACATTCATTTGTTAGTAATACATCTCTAGATTTCATAGAATTCTCTCTCAAACACAAACCCTTAGGATCTTCACACTTTAGGAAATTTAGATATAAATAGTCAAAGATTCATAGTAAGAAATTATCAAAATGGGTATTCAAATTCTTGATAATGGTTCAATTAGAAATAACAAAAGTTTTAATACGTCAAAAGCAAAAAGTTCCGTTAAAGAGAAAAGTTCATTTATAAGCGAAATCTTAGAAGAATTTTTTACTTTTTAGAAAAAAAGGGAAAACTTAATATAAGGTAAAACTTCTAGTTTAAGCGAAACTTTCTTAAAAAAATATAGTTTTTCCCAAAACTTATGTAATTACGAAAACGTTAGTGTTCGCGAAAAATATTGAAAAATGTGAAAACATTTTCAAAGTTCAATTATATTCTTATAATTTTGATAGACTTTCTAACAGTATGTGTTTGTTGTGTAGACGTCATATTTAAATTGGTTCCTAATCATAATGTGGTTGCTTATACCAAAGATGTCCCTTACTACAAGAGAGTGTTTAGATCTTTAATAGAAGCAATGAGAGAGATCAAGTATATCCCATGTTATATCTAATAGACCTATTGTGTATATAGAGGAACTAATCAAGTGTTTTTTTGAACATGTCAACGGACAATCCGTGTACTCATGCAACAGTTAAAGAAAAAAAAAGAGGTGTTAGTGGCGGAACTTGAACATCTCCAAATGGGGGGGAATTAAAGTAGAAGATAGGATATGGTAATAACAACTATCCACCAATTAGGAAAAAGTATTTACCACCATACTGGAAGTTACTATTTCATGTGGTGATGCACTGTTTGAGCAGTATACGGCTGGGATGGATAGCTTGAGTGAATTTTTTGTGACATAAGTAAAGGTGTCTTATAGTATCCATCAACACACTATTAAGAGTGACATACTTCATTCTTTCCTTTCAAGTTTATTATTCTTAGACATTTATTAGTCCCGTCTTCTGCTATAAAACATTTAATGTCTTTCATTCTTTCCTATCAAGTAATGAGAATGAGAGTCAGCTTAAAAATCTTACACTTCTAAAATTTTGACATGCATTATACAACAACAAATAATACTCAGAATCATAAGGATCTAGTGTATAAGCAATTAATAACACTAACTTTTAATGTTTTGAAGCCAATTAAGCGTACAAAGTAGTCAATATTAAATAAAAGGAGTGGTCTGATGCTTGAATTGCATGCGACTTGCTGAATTATGGACTCTAAATTGTTACGCAGCAGGTAACTGCAACGCACAACTAAATGCCCTCTTACCGGATGAAGATTGTGTTTTTCCGATTAGTTTTACAACAGTCGATGTAACTTTGCTTACCAAATATGGGGAAATAAGTTGATTTGAACAAGTCTGCAAGTAGGGGGAGTTTTATAGTAACGATAACCAAAATCGGCAAGCAAGCAAATCCCACCAGTGGTGCCAGCATCCATGGTCTTTGATCACAGAAAACAAGAAACAAGATTGCACCAAAGGCTACAATCATGGCAGTTGTAGAGAGGAATAATGTGAAAAGACCAAAAATCAACTTTCTTGGTAAACTGACAAGAAAATCTCTTTCGGAAAAGCGAGTAGTTAGGATTGACAAGAACAGTAACAGTGCAGTGGCTGCTGTAAATAGTGAGAATGCATTGAATACTGCAAAGATGGTGAAAGCAATTTCTTTTTTGAGCACAGGGATGCCGGATTCTTGATTGCTTCCACCAGGTACAGTGATTGCTGCTGCAAATACGACTGTGACAATCAATGCAGCAGTGATGCTGCATGATTCGGCTGTTGTTTTTGTCCAGTTTTCTCCTTGCTTCATCAAATCAGTGTGTTCTCTTTCAAACAACAATTCTGGTGTCTCCATAGAGATATTCTCATCTAGAAGTTCTAAAGGTAACATGAACTTCTCCAATTCCTGCAGAATTCAATAGAGTTACACATATGCTGGGGAGAAAATTAAACATGACGATTGATAAATTATATGTAACAGACCTGACGCCATTGGAGCTCTCGTTGTAGTTGCAGTGCTGCACCGGTAGTGCGACAAAGTACAGACGCAGGTGCCAATCTTCCAGCCAAGTGCAGCAGATTATTCCTAGAAGAATCCTTCATTGTTCTATAAGACTCCATACGTTCAATTATGTGATAGATAAGGTTGTATACTTTTATTGAACGGTTTATTATTGCCAACTGAATAACATTATGTCCTTCTTCATCTTCACAGTTGATTGTTTCAGGTGACCTAAATAAAATCTCATCAACAACCTCATAAGCATCTTGGCGTACAGCCTCAAGAATCGGTCCACTGTAACAAGATTTTGATGTGCCGATCTGATCACATATCAAGTTCAAAATCTTCTTTGCTTCATTGTAATCATTTCTCTTCTTCTCTATATTCTTGATCGGACACACTATAATTTAAAAAATTAAGGTACAACAATATTATTCAACAGTTGGTGGTAATTATCTCAAGTTTCTATCAGTGATGAGCAGATTAATGTGTAACTTACCTATAATTTTTAAAACCTTCCACAGAAGAAAATAGAACACAGAGAATGGGAGACGAAGAACTAAAATGATGAGACAAATCAACTCATATATTGGATAGAATGTGGCTAATGGGGCTGCACAAGAAACGACAATATTAATTAGATCGTGTTACAGCTCGCTTCAATTATATTTATGCATATATACAGCTAATAGCTCACCAAGTAATGTCATGCAATACGTGTTTTTACAGCTTTGAACAACCCATAAGATGTCGTCGACAAATTTATGCAAAACATCATAATGAAATAGCGAAGAACCTCTCACCACTATTTTCTGAAAGACATTGTTCAAAGCTGCAAGATAGACAAAGTAGTATCATTAAAATGGTGGAATTAATGTTGTGTCGAAATGTATCTGATCATTCTTGAAAAAAAAAAGTTAGAGAAATACATGGATAGATAAACGATCCCATGAAGCCAAGATCAGATGGGAAGGTTTTTGCTATTACCATCAATATCTGATTATTTTTCATAGCAAGGTCAGGATATTTCTCAAGCAATGTTGATGCTAAATCTGCATGAATATATTATGTGGAAACTAAAATTATTTCAATTATTCATCATAAGATATATTTACCAACTACTCACCATATTGTTTCTTCAAAATAGCACTAACGATAAGGTAGATTGCATTTTGGTAATAGGCATCTGGATAACGGCCTGAGTCAGAGGACTGTGGTGCGAATTGCAACAGATACGCATATGTGTTGAGCTTCTATTGCTATAAGCACTCTCCAATGGTGACTTTGCTTTATAGTCTAGGATTTCTAATAGTTTTTTGCTCTTCTCAACCAAGAGTTGGGCTGCATATTTGTTACCAACCATTGCAGCTATATGAAGTGCTGTTCGTCTATTATTGTCAGTCTTTTTGACCATTTCTGTGATCAGTGTTTTATCATTCACAAACTTCAGCAGTTTTTCGACGAAATAGTTCTGGCCCATTTCACCGCTAAGTGAAGCATTGTGCTTCCGTTTTCACTGATTTCCTCTGTGACTGCTTCTTTATGGTTTTTCAGTAAGGATTTTGCCTTCCACCAACACCCTTCAACAGTAGCTTCATACAACTTTCGCTTCCAAGTGTTTCTGTCTGGGTCTGCTATTTCTGGAACTCTTACAATTCTGTTCTGTATATAAATCCTGAGGAATCTACATCTGCATTTCATTCCAATATTGTGAGGAGTTACCACAACACTACAATTCAAATTCAACAAAAACGTGCTACCTTCTGACATGGATTAACATAGTATTTATATACAACACTTTGAAGCAATTTATTGCCATATATGCAAATTACTATTCTTGTTGTGTCACATGAAAAAACTATTATTTGGGTGGTTATCTTACAAATCAGTTGTATTTGTGAAAGATTGGTTGATTATATCAGTCATGTATATGAAGTTTGAGCATGTGTATTAATCATATTTAACTTTCTACAAACAGGAGCGGAAATTTTAATGCCTAACCATGTGTGCATTGGACATCATCTAAAATCTAAAATCTAAAATATTATATATATAAATATGTTTTGTCATATAGATGTACGGCACATGTAACTATGTATATAATATTAGGCAAACTTAGTGATATTTCTTCCAAATTTGTTTTCTTTAACAAGTTTTAGTGTAAAAAATAAAGTTCTCTACTGCTACAAAAATTACATGAATGAAATAACTACTACTTTGATATTTTTGTGAAGAAGTATCCTTAACGACAAGCTTCTCCGATTAATAGAGTGTATTTGGGTATTTTTCTAGGAGAGAGGGCATGATGTGGAGGAGAGAGAATGTCAGTTTTATAAAAGAACACGCTCAAACAGGCTTATGTAGTTATGTAATAATGGTTAGTCATAGATGCCTCATTTCTACTATGAGAAATTATATAGGTGGTGATAATCAAGACGTACCTATTGTAGAGCTTGTTGGTGGATCATAAAAAGACTCTAGCTCCTTCCAAACTTCTCGTGCCGATGCAAATTTCACAAACTTCTTTAGTACCTTTTCATCCATAGAACCGAAAATCCAACCTTTGACAAGGCTGTCATATTGTTTACTCTTGTCGACACTCTTTTCTCCAGGCATTCGAAACTCAGGGTTAATAATGCCATGCAACATCTGACTCTCTATAAGACAAAGCATCTGAGCCTTCCATATATGATAGTTGCTTTGGTTGGAAAGCTTCACTGACACAAAGTTAGAGACATTGACATTTGATGCCTGCATGTATTTCAAGTCTACTGTTTGTGTAGAAACATCAAGTGCATTGGATGAACCAGCCATATTCGTTTGACTTGTTACACACCAAGTTAGAGACAAATGGATTATTTATAAGCTGTTATGTACTCATTGGTCCACACACTCTCCAGGTCCAACGGATCAGGAGCCTTGAGATTGATGCATAGTTGAAAACTGAGGTAATTCAATAAGGAAGTAAAATGGATATAACGTATGCAATGATTTACTTTGCTTATGTAAGCAATCTATATATCATGATGATATAATATTGTACTATGTGCTATTAATGAGTTATTTACTGAATTGTACTGGATCTAGCTTCTAACCAACCAGATATGTTAAATGGAAAGACTCATAATTCTTATCAAAACATATGAACTCGAATAGAACTAGTGTATTGAGAAATGTTCAAATAAAAAGTCCTTAAAACTAAAAAGTATAATAAATAATCTCAACCATTGATCTAATTAATCAATGTTTAAGATCAAATTGTAGGAAAAAAATTGTTAGATTAATATTTTAGTAATAGTCACTTTGTTGACTTTTTGCAAGTTATCCCATTTTTATCAAACATTATAACTTTTATGTACGGCATTATATTTTAATAAAAGTTACATCATAAAAAAGTGTACTTTATTTTTAAAATAAATATATTATTGTTTTATAAAAAGATAATTTCAAATCTCGTGATTTTGTCTTTAGTCTAGCTAGTTCTTTGTGTATTTTGGTTAGTTGTGTGTTTTTTTAAATAATATTATGTTTTTCTAAGAAGACGAATTTATATATATATATATATATATATATATATATATATATATATATATATATATATATATAATATATATATATATACACACACACACACACAAAGTTTTTTTATGCGAAGCGTACAAAATTTTAGATGGAATTATCACGCAATAACAAAGTGATATTTACACAAGAGAAATTACACTCACGTGAAATTATCACACAGATATAAAATTATCACGCAAGAACCATTTTTTATGAGAACTCTAAGAACCAATCTAAACCATTTATTTTTAATCACATACAAACCACATGTCATGTCCCCCCATTTTTTAAAACGTTCATAACTTTTTTTTACGACATCATTTTTTCAAAAAAAATTCACCATAAAATTCAATATTTTTTTATCTTTTCAACGCCTACCATATTGATATATTTTTTTAAAAAAACTCATTCATCCGTTGTTTACATTGTGTAAATCAGGTTATACACATGTGTAATACTAGATTTACACATGTGTAAATCCGGTATTACACATGTGTAAAACGAATTTCGTAAAAAAAACGAGATTCTTTTTAATTTTTTATAATTTTTTTATTTTTTTATGAAAGAGGGAAACCAGGGGACAATTTTTGCGTTTTTATTTTTATGTTATTTTTTATTTATATTTTTTAAATATGTTTTTATTAATTACAAGTTTGCCATTGAAAACTAGTGATTGAGATTGATTTCTAGAGTTCTCACAGTGAGTTCTCATTTGATCCCTCCCCTATATATATATATATGAGAGTGATCAAATAAAAATCATATTTATGAATAAAAACCGTGAAAAACACCACTTCCCAATTACATAAGTTATAATTGATTTAACTTTTTTATTGTTTAAAATATATTTGAGTAAACTTAAACCTTATTTTTCAAAATCATTATATGTTTATTAACATAAAATCCAAGGAACGTGGATGATGACAAAGCAACTTACATATACATAAGTTGAAGGGCTACATGTACGTAACTTTTAATTGTACATTTGGTAACACGTACTTACATATATATAACTCATATATGTATGTAACTCTTAGTTGTACCCGTTGTAATGCGTACTTATATATTTGTAACAACTGTTTTTCATTTATAATATGATTTTAAGTGAACTCTCCCCTATATGTATGTATGTATGTATGTGTATGTATAATAATGAAATAACATTGTTATGTATCTTTAATATGTAAAGCACAATAATAAGTTAACAACTAAGTAATCGAATATATTAAAACAACACAATAATACAATGTCTCATTGTGATTTTTTATCGTCATTATGTTATCTTAAACATTGTGAGTTTGTAAAATACAATGATGAAATAACATCATTGTGTAAATCTAATTGTGAAACACAATGATAGATAACAACAAGTTTATACAAACTATAAAAGATGATGATAAAAATAACATATTGTGTTATCTTCAACACAATAAGTTTTGAAAAAAATGTTGGTGAAAGTATATCATTATGTACTTCTAATTGTAAAAGATAATGATTGATAACAAGTTGATATAATATATAAAAACAAACACAAAATGATAAATATATATATAGCAAATGATGTAAACTATATGATACAGTAAGTTAATATTTGACACAATGAAAGTACAAGACACAAGAAGATGACATATTATAACAATGGCTAACATTTTCTCCCCTTTAAAACAATAGGACACATGTGAACATCACACTCTTTTTTAGACATTTTAGAATAAATACTTTTTTTACTGTAACCATATCCATAGTGTATTTGAATGTTTATAAGGAGAATGGATCATTGACAAACTTGGCGGCGTTAGAAAAGATTTGTGTTTTACCAACGGATTAACATGCATTGTTTAACAACAGATTATAGAAATGGATATCAATATTTTCTTGCTAATTAACAAGGCAAATACATTGAGATTAAGTATCCAGAGGGTACAGTATTTTTCTAATTATAAGTGTATGCAAGGAAAGGGATAAGGATTCAAAATAAGAAGATATGACAAATATATTAGTAAAAAGACTCGGTAAAAAGGTCGGCAATTTGGGCTTTAGTATTGATGTCCTTTGGTTGTATTTACATTGCTTCCACCCGTTCACGAACAAAGAAGCAGACCATCTCCATTTCTTAGTGCGTTCGTGATAAATGGGATTGTTGGCGATATGTCTAGAGGCTTCCGAGTTCACTCAATAGCCAATGCATCCATAATGCTTCACTGACTGTGGTTGCCATCGCTTGATTTTTCGCTTCAGTCAAGGAGTGAGAGACCACATATTGTTTCTTGGATTTCAATATGATATTAGAAATTTTCCTAATTGTAACAAATAACTGATTCTTGACTTTCATGAGTTAATGCCAACCAAGCCAATCTAAGTCAAAGTATGCTACAATATCTGTGCCACCTTCTTTTGACAATAAAATATTTGTCTCGGAGACATTTTTAGGTATCTTAAGACCCTTGTGTTGCCTTTGTGTTAACACATTTATGGAGTAAACAATGTCATTTGCAAATAATGTAGCCGCCCTATGAGTTGTATGCATTGGCTAGCATCTACTCTTGACTCTTCATCACCGTTTCCCAACTTTACGTTTTCTTCCATAGGAAGTGCACTAGCCAAGAGCCTAGTACCCTACAATCTTCTAGTATGTCAGGCATGCATTTGCTTTTACTAAGAAACAAGGTTTATTTTATCCGGACCACTTCAATCCTTGAAAGTATTTTAGATTTCCCGAGTCTTTGATGCTAAATCTCAAGGTAATCTTTCGTCTCATCCATCTTTGATGGTTTGTTCACCATAATAATAACATCATTGATATATATAAGGGCTTTCATAAATATGGTTCCTTAATTATGAATGAAAAGAGAATGGTTAGCCTTAGGTTGCTTGAAGCCGAGAACTAAGAGGGGCAAAGTGAATTTTTG